>JAJIBD010016839.1:0-24221 GCA_021461705.1 Cryptotis parvus | reverse complement strand
AGGAGGGATCACTCGATCACTTGATCACTTGAATCCCGTTATTCGTCGATTTGCTCCAGCGGGCGCCAGTAACATTTCCATTGGACCTATCACGTGCCAGTGTAGCCCAATGGCATCTGGTTGATGCAGGAATACGAAGAGCCTCAAACCGTTCCTTCAGGGTCTTGACAAGGGAAGTCTGACCATCTTGTAGGTGGGCGACCACGTGATCTTTTGACTCCCATGGGATCCAGTCGATAACGGCTCTAGTCCAGCGGTCATCTCCAAATCGCATTTACACGTCCAGCCCATCTGATTTTCGATGCCTTGGCAAACGAGACAGCGTCCCTGATTCTGGAATAGCGACGGAGGTCAGAACTCCGATTCCTTCTCTCACTTGAGTGAGGCGTGATATTCTAAGCATAGCTCTTTCGATTCCTCTTTGGGAGACCCGAATAGCATTCTCATCCCTGCTTTCGTAGGGCCCAGGTCTCTGAGGCGTATGTTAATGCAGGAAGAACGGTGGAGTCGAAGAGATGTGCCCGGAGCCGGAGGTTCTTTGTCCTTTTAGCTATTTCTTCGATGCCTTTGAAGGCATTCCATGCCGCTCTCTTCCTCCTGCGCAGCTCAGGTTTTAGGTCTTCATCATGTTGATTTCTTGACCTAGGTACACATAACTGCTGCATTCAGTTGTGTTTATTTCGTTGAGAGTGAACATTAAGTTTGCTCCATTGAGAGGCTAGGAAAGGATACCCTCAAAGAGATCACGCTGTGTAGACACTTGACTAACTTGTACTTTGCAACTGAATCATCACTCATTCATTCCAGATCAGCAGAGACTCGCCTTATTCCTTTGAATGGGCAAACATTATTTTATTAAATTGTTTAACTTTGACACAGAAAATCCTGGGGGCGGAGCGATAGCCCAGCGGGTAGGGCATTTGCCTTGCACGTGGCCGGCCTGTGCTGGCCCGGTTGAATCCCCGGCATCCCATATGGTCCCCCAAGCGCCGCCAGGGTGATTCCTGAGTGCAGAGCCAGGAGGAACCCCTGAGCATCGTCGGGTGTGACCCAAAAGAAAAAAAAAATTTCTACTAGGGGCTGGAGCGATAGCTCAGGGGAAGGGCATTTGCCTTGCATGTGAATCGACCCATGTTCGATCCCCAGCATCCCATAGGGTCCCCCGAACACTGCCAAGAGTAATTCCTGAGCAAAAGAGCCAGGAGTAACCCCCTGAGCATTGCAAAAAAGCAAAAAAAATAAATAAAATTAAAATTCTACTAATAAACATTCATATTTTCTGTTTATTTTTTTGTTTTGGGGTCACACCCAGCAATGCTCAGGGGTTACTTCCTGACTCTGCACTCAGGAATTACTCCTGGTGGTGCTCGGGGACCCTATGGGATGCCGGGATTGAACCCAGGTCGGCCGTGTGCAAGGCAAATGCCCGACCCACTGTATTATCACTCTGGCCCCTAAACATTCATGTATTCCCGATTTTTTGAGGAGGGCTTTTTGGGTCATACCCAGTGATGCTCAGGGGGTTACTCCTGACTCTGCACACAAGACTTACTTCTGGCAGTACTCAGGGGACCATATAGGATGCTGGGGATCGAACCCAGGTCGGCCGCATGCAAGGCAAATGCCTTCCCAGCTGTATTAACACTCCAGCCTTCCCCAATTTTTTGTTGCTTTTTGGGGTCACACCCGGCAATGCCCAGGGGTTACTCCTGGCTCTGCACTGAGGAATTACTCCTGATGGTTCTCAGGGTAATGTGGATGCCTTCCTTCCCTTGTTCCTTCCTTCCCTCCCTCCCTCCTTCCTTCCTACACCTGGCAGTGATCAGGGCTTACTCCTGGGTCTGTGCTCAGGGATCACTCCTGGAGGAAGTGGGGTTATTTCTGGTGCTGGGCATAGAACCAGGTCAGTCAGATGCAGAGGCATGCACCCTGCCTACTGTGCTACCTCTTCGGCCTCTTCTACTATTATTAACTTTTGGCGACACCCATTGATACTCAGGGCGTACTCCTGGCTCTGTGCTCGAGTGACGCCTAACGGTACTCAGGGGACTCTAAGCAGTGCCGAGGTTGGAGTTTAGGGTTAGCCTCAGCCTTGCAAGCACCGAATTTCTTACACAGTCTCACTCAAGGAAATTGTTTCTTTACTTTGCTTTTTGGGTCACACCCGGAGATGCTCAGGGGTTACTCCTGGCTCTGCACTCAGGAATTCCTCCTGGCGGTGCTGGGGGAGCATATGGGATGCCGGGCAAGGCAAACGCCCTCCTTGCCGGACTCTCTCTCCTGCCCAGGGAAGCAGATTTTAAGCTATGTTGGACCGAAGCAGAGCAAGGGACCGTGCAGTTCCAGGATCAAATGCAGGTCTCGGGCTCGCAGCTTGTGTGTGGTGCTTCGAGGGACCTGGGCCGTGGACGGTTCCTTGGTGACATTGGATGCCTTCGCCACCCTGGGGCAGTTTTACAGGTCAGACTCGTTGGGGGCTGCCCAACTTCCTTATCCTTTTCTCTAGGGGTCACCTAGCTGCCAATCACTTCTCCAAGCAGCCAGAGTCTGGCTCCTGGCTGGGCCGGTCCTGTGCTTGGAAAACGGGTGGGGCGGACGCTCCTCCGTGGGGGGCCAGGCCACTCTCCCTGCCAGGTGCCATTCGCCAGGAACTGACCCTTCCTTGCGCCCTGAGCACTGCTGGTGGTGCCCAAGCAAACCAAGACGGGGAGGGCGCGTGCCTCGTGCCAGGCCGACGCGGGCTCGGAGCGATTGCTGCGCGCAGAGCCAGGCGCAACCCCGAGCATCGCCCGCTGTGATCCGAAGAGCAACGGCTAGCAAAAGACAAAGCAAACGCTTTCGACCGTGCAGAGCCAGCAGTAAGCCCCGGGCACGGCTGGCGTGACAAGCCCGGGGAAATAAAAGCAGCAGCACAGCAGATGGGCAGCGGAGGGAGGGGGCGCCGCTCCGCCCGGACCCTCCCGCCTCGTCCCGGCCCTCAGGGCCGCGGGGGGCCGACGCCCGCGCCCAGTCCACGGCGGCCCGAGATCTCCGCCTCGGGCGGCCCGGGCCACCCCGGAAGTAGTCGCGCGCCGGCGACCGCGTCCCCGGTTGCCATGGCGCCGCCCGGAAGTGGGCGGGGGCGGAGCTGGAGGCGGGGCCGCGCGCTCGGGGCTGCGGGCGGCGCGGGTGAGGCCGGGCAGGTGCGCATGCGCGGGCGGGGGTGCGCCGGGGGCCGCGGGAAGCGTCTGCCCACCCGGAGTCCCGCCGGCCCCTGGTCGCTGTCATTGTTCCCGTCGCTTCTCCCCGCGCTGCCCATCGCCTTGTGCCCTGTGGCAGCTTGGGCAGTGCCCAGAGCTCCGGGCGGCCGCCAAGACCCCGCGCTTCCCGCCCTGCTCGCCTCTCGGGGTCGGGCGGCGCCCCGCTGCCCCCGCGGTCCGGTGGGCGGGTGTGCGGGCAGGGGGTCGGGCAGGGGTGCGGACAGGGGTGCGGGGCGGGGGTCGGGCAGGGGGTGCGGGGCGGGGTGCGGGGCGGGGTCGGGCAGGGGTGCGGGGCGGGGTCGGACGGCGCCCGCTGCCCCCGCGGTCCGGTGGGCGGGTGTGCGGGCAGGGGTCGGGCCGGGGTGCGGGTCGGGGGTCGGACGGCGCCCCGCTGCCCCCGCGGTCCGGTGGGCGGGGTGTGCGGGCAGGGGTCGGGCCGGGGTGCGGGTCGGGGTCGGACGGCGCCCCCGCTGCCCCCGCGGTCCGGTGGGCGGGGTGGGCGGGCGGGCAGGGGGTGCGGGCCGGTGCTGCTTAGGCAGTGCTGGGCGGGGGCATCTGCGGGGAGCTCCTGCCCCCGACTCCTCCCCCGCCTGGCCGCTGCTCATCTAGGGACGGCTCCTAACACGCCCCCCCACCCCCGCCGGCCTTTATTGGTTATTTATCTATTTATTCATTTTTGTCTTTTTGGGCCCACCTGGCCGTGCTCAGGGGTTGCCCCTGGCTCTGCACTCAGGAATCGCTCCTGGCGGTGCTCGGGGGACCTGTGGGATGCTCGAACCCAGGTTGGCGGGTGCAAGGCAGGTGCCTGCCTGCTGTGCTGGCCTTGTTTTCATTGACGCTCCTCTGGCTGTGACTGGACCCCAAAGGGGCTCGGCAGAGCTGGGGCCAGACTCGGCCCGGACAGCCCCTCCCGAGCCCGCTGCTGGGCTCTCGGGACTGGCAGAAACCCTGAGCCAGCCGGGCCCTATGGGGTGGGCTCAGGCTCCCGGGGGATGGTGAGGTGCGCGCAGGGGCCTGGGGCAGCAGCGGCAGTTGAAGCTCGTGAAGGCCAGCGGGTTCTTCCTCCCTGTCACAGAGCGTCGGAGCGAGGCCAGCCCGGGTCCTTCCACACTGACCGGCCAGCGCCTGCCCTGCTGTTTTCTCGCACTCGCACCTGGAGCCGGGTCAGTGAAGCTGAGCCGGACGCTCCCTCCTGGTTCCAGAAGCACGAATGGTAGGTCCAGCTGGGCTGTCCCTGGGGCCACCTGTCCCCTGAGGGTGTGGGGCCGGGGTGTAGGAAAGGCCTCACTGGCTCCTGCGAAGTAAACGGTGTCTGGTGCCCCGGAAGCACTTCCTGGCTGTTAACACGGGGACAGGCGTGCTGGCTGTGTGGCCTTCTGGGCTGTCCGGGTGTCGTGGCGGAGGGGAGCCGGGCTGGCTTCAGGCCACCCGGTGAGGTCCCTTCTGTTGCGGGTGAACCCAGTCGCCAGAATAGGCGCTGCCCTGGGGTCTCAGGGCAGGGGGAGAGCAGGCCGCCCGGGCACTTGGTGTGGTGTTGGCAGCGTGGACGCGAAAAGGAGGGGCTCAGACTACCCCGCTTCCGGCCGGGTACTGTCTCGCTCAGTGGGGTGCGGAGTGGGGTGTGACTTTATGGGTGCACAGTTCCAGCATCACAGCCCCCAGGAAGCAGCGTGCCCGGGAGGTTGGCTGTGTGCATGGGGGGCCTGGGGGAGTTGGGGGACTTTGGGGGGGTCGAGGGGAGCCAGGGGTGCTGGGGTGACCTGGGGGGCCCGCCTGGCTACAGAGGTGAGCTCCACAGCACAGCCCAGGTTTCGGTCTGGGACCAGCAGAGGGGCCTGTCCCTGCTGCTGGGGTGGCAAGCAGGTGACCCCGGGGCCTCCTCCAGGGTCATGGCGGGAAAGGTCAAGTGGGTGACGGACATCGAGAAGTCGGTGCTGATCAACAACTCGAGAAGAGAGGCTGGGTGCAGGTCACCGAGAACGAGGACTGGAACTTCTACTGGTGAGCGCGGGCAGCCCCCGCCCCCTCGGGCTCCTCAGCGGGAGGTGCTGTGCCGTGGGGGAAACGGGCTGAGTGCGGCCTGAGCTGAGCCGCAGCCGCTGCCCCAGAGTCCAGGCAAGTGCCTTTGTGCCTTTGTTCCGACTGATTCCATCCCCTGGCGCGCGTGGGTCAGCCCTGGGCTCAGTACCGGGAATAGTCCGTGAGCAGCCGGGTGTGGGCCCCAGACTATGAACCAGACACACAGATCCATCAAGTCCCAGGCCGGAGACCGCACAGGGGCAGGGGGTGGTATCTGCATGCGAGGGGCCCCAGGGCCCACGCTTGCGGCGTGCCGGGGGCAGGGTCCAGGGCACAGGGCCGGTTGCGGCTCCCTGGCTGACCGCTGTGCGTGCAGGATGAGCGTGCAGACCATCCGGAACGTGTTCAGCGTGGAGGCGGGCTACCCGGCTCTCCGACGACCAGATCGTCAACCACTTCCCCAACCACTACGAGCTGACCCGCAAGGACCTGATGGTCAAGAACATTAAGCGGTACCGGAAGGAGCTGGAGAAGGAAGGGAGCCCCTGGCGGAGAAGGACGAGAATGGCAAATACCTCTACCTGGGTGCGGCCCTCTCCGAAGTGGCTGGAGACCCCCGTGGGGCTGGGTGGGGGCGCCCTGCAGCGCCCGGGAGACACGGGGTCCCAAGCGGGGCTTTGAGGAGCGGACAAGCCTCTAGGACACAGGGGTGCTCGGGTTTGGGGGGGTCTCGACCTGCCTGGGCTCACACCTGGAGGACCTCCCCTATGTTAGAAATGACTTCAGGGGACCACCTCGTGGGGTTTCCCCTGTTGGGTTGTTCCAGAACCTCTTTCTTCTCCTTCCTTCCTTTTGGGTCACACCCGGCGATGCTCAGGGGCTCCTCCTGGCTCTGCACTCAGGGAGTTACTCCTGGCGGTGCTTGGGGACCCTACGGGATGTGGGGATGGAGCCCGGTGGGTCGCATGCAAGGCCAACGTCCTCTTTGTGCTCTTGCTCTGGCACCCAGAACCTTTCTGCTGAGCACCACGCCAAGCCTCAGTTTCCCCAGGTGCTGTAGGGGCTGCTGGGAGGGACGGCACACTGTGACCGGGCTAGCTTCGGCTGGCGCCTGCCTCCCGCAGACTTCGTGCCGGTCACCTACATGCTGCCCGCCGACTACAACCTGTTCGTGGAGGAGTTCCGGCGCTGCCCGTCCAGCACGTGGATCATGAAACCCCTGCGGCAAGGCCCAGGGCAAGGGCATCTTCCTCATCAACAAGCTCTCGCAGATCAAGAAGTGGTCGCGGGACAGTAAGACGTCCTCGTGCGTGGGGCGCCGGCGGGGCGGGCTGGGGGTCCCTGCGCGCCCTGAGAGCCTCCGGCCGGCAGGTTCATGTCGCAGCCCCCGAGGGAGGCCTACGTGATCTCGCTCTACATCAGCAACCCGCTGCTCATCGGAGGCCGCAAGTTTGACCTGCGGCTCTACGTGCTGGTGTCCACCCACCGCCCGCTGCGCTGCTACATGTAAGGCCCCGAGCCCGCCCCAGCCAGCCCTGGGGGGCCGCCGCCTAGAAGCTGCCCCCAGCCGCAGCCGCCCCTCTGCTCCCCAGGTACAAGCTGGGCTTCTGCCGCTTCTGCACAGTCAAGTACACGCCCAGCACCAGCGAGCTGGACAACATGTTCGTGCACCTCACCAACGTGGCCATCCAGAAGCACGGGGTGAGTGGGCTGCGGGGGTCGCACTCCAGGACGTCCTTGGGGACGGGGTGGCACCCAGGATGGTCCTCGGGCGAGATGTGGGGTGGGGGAAGCGGTGAATGAGCTGGTGACCCAGACAGAGGGGCCTCACGGTCTAGCAGAGGGACAGCCGAGGCCCTGAGGCTGCCTTCCAGCATGGCAGGGGCCGAAGGGTGCGGGGGAGGCGGAGCCTGGGAGTGGGGGTGGGGACCTCAGGGTGGGGAGGCGGAGCCTCGAGGTGGGGAGGCGGAGCCTCGGAGTGGGGAGGTGGGACCTCAGGGTGGGGAGGCGGAGCCTGGGAGTGGGGAGGTGGAGCCTGGGAGTGGGGAAGGCGGAACCTCAGGGGTGGGGAGGTGGAGCCTCCGAGAGTGGGAGGCGGAGCCTGGAAGTGAGGAAGGTGGAGCCTGGGAGTGGGGAGGCGGAGCCTGGAAGTGAGGGAGGTGGAGCCTCGGAGTGGGGGAGGCGGAGTCTTGGGATGGGGAGGTGGAGCCTGGGAGTGGGGGAGGCAGAACCTCAGGGTGGGGTAGGCGGAGCCTGGGAGGGTGAGGCAGCGGCTGGAAGCCGGGAAGCCTAGACCCCGTAAGGGAGGCGGAGCCTGAGAGTGGGGCGGAGCCCGAGGTGGGGCGGAGCCCTGAGTGAAGGAGGCGGAGTCTGGGAGCCGGCGAGGCAGGGTCCAGGAGCGAGGGTCTCTCTGAGGGTGGGGGGCTTAGGCTGCGGATGTGGATTTTTGCTTTTTGGGCACACCGCGGTGCTCAGGGCCGACTGCTGCCTCTGAGCTGAGGACCCCTCCTGTCAGGCTCAGGGGACCCGTAGGGTGCCGGGATCGAGCCTGGGCTGGCTGCGGGCAAGGCTCGGGCCTGCCTCTGTCTTACCCTTGGCCTAATGTGGAGCTTTTAAGTGTCATTTTACTGAAGAAATTTGTTTTGTCTTTCAGAGCTGCACCTGGCAGTGCTCAGGGTTTATGCTTGGCTCTTGGTGAGGGTCACTCCCTTCAGCTTGGGGACCATATGGGGTGCCGGAGCTGAACAGGGCCGGCCCAGCGCAAGCCAGCTCCTTCCACACTGTGCTGTGGCCTGAGCGTGGTTCTCTCGGCGGCTGTGGACTGTGTTTCTTTTCTTTTTTCTTTTTTCTTTTTTTTGGGTCACACCCGGCAATGCTCAGGGGTTTCTCCTGACTCTGCACTCAGTAATTACTCCTGGCAGTGCTCAGGGGACCATATGGGATGCCGGGGATCGAACCCAGGTCGGCTGCGTGCAAGGAAAACTCCCTACCCGCTGTGATGTCGCTCCGGCCCATGCGGACTGTGTTTCTTCCCGAAGATTTTCCTTTTGTCTCTTGCCAGGAGAGGCCTCAAGTCTTCTTCATACAATTTGGCTAGAAAGATGGTGTGAGGGGGCCCTGAGCGATAGCCCAGCATGGAAGCTGCGTTTGCTTTGCACGTGGCGGACCCAGGTTCCATTCCCCATATCCCTTAAAGTCCTCCAAGCACCGCCAGGAGGAACCCCTGAGTATCACTGGGTGTGACCCAAAAACAAACAAAAAATGGTGAAAAAAGTGAAAAGTAAACTCTTCTGGGGCTGGGGAGGCGGCTCTGTCTGCCCTTCTGGCCATCACCCAGGGCCACGGCGGCGTGTCCTGAGTGCGCCCTCTTGTCTGTCCCAGGAAGATTACAACCACATCCACGGGGGCAAGTGGACAGTGAACAATCTGCGGCTCTACCTGGAGAGCACCCGCGCCGGGAGGTGACCAGCAAGTTGTTTGATGAGATCCACTGGATCATCGTCCAGTCGCTGAAGGCCGTGGCGGTGGGTGTGGGCTGGGCAGTGGGTGTGGGTTGGGTGGTCGTTGTGGGCTGGGCCATGCTTGTGGAGTTGGGTGGTGGGTGTTGAGGCACTGAGAGCGGGGAGCACTAAAAATGGGAGCAGTGACAGCGGGGAGCACTGAGAATGAGAGCACTGACAGCGGGAGCACTGACAGCAGGGAGCGCTGAGAATGGGAGGTGCTGAGGCGGGGAGCTCTGAGAATGGGAGCACTGAGGCGGGGAGCACTGAAAGTGGGGAGTACTAACAGTGGGGAGCACTGACAGTGGGGAGCACTGAGAGCGGGGAGTACTGACAGTGGGGAGCACTAAGAGCGGGGAGCACTGAGAGCGGGGAGCACTGAAAGTGGGGAGCACTGAGAGCCGGGAGCACTGAGAGCGGGAGCACGGAGCTCAGTGTCGGCTGTGGCTGCTCGTGCCTGTCCTGTTTGCACAGCCTCGTGCCTGTGTATCTCGGGCTGAGGCAGATTTGGGGGGCCCTGCTCAGTAGCTGCAGCCCCCGCACTGTGCCCACCCCCACTCCTCTCGCCAGGGGCTCGACAAGGTGAAATCTGCAGCTGGGTATTTATTTTGGGGAGGTCTCACCCGGCAGTGCTCAGGGGCTCCTCCTGGCTCCTCACTCAGGAATTGCTCCTGGCGTGCTCGGGACCCTATGGGATGCCGGGAATCGAACCGGGGTCAGCCGGTGCAAGGCCAATGCCCTCCCGCTGGCCGTCGCTTGGCCCCTGCAGCGGGTGCCGAGGACCACCCGGCCCCCTTCATCTCCGGTGGTTTGACGTTTCCCTTCGCTTTGTTGCCGCTTCACTGGGGTCCAGGGCCCGTGGGGAACCCCGATGGTGCCGCAAAGTGCTGGGGTTTGAGCCTGGGGGGCCCGTGACTGACCTCCTGGCCACATGGCCCCCTGGGGGTCCCCTTCTGCCAGCTGGGCCACTCTGGCTGGACACGTCCGCCCCTTGCTTACCTGCAGGCCTTCGCTGGGTGGTCGGGGTTGTGGTCACTCACACAAGCCTTGGGCAGCGCCATGTTGACGGGGGCCGGTGGCTGGGCATGGGGGGCAGCCTTGACCGAGCCCCGCACACCAGGGGGCTTCCGGGACGCTGCAGCCCCGTGAAGTGCTGCCCGGCCAGGCGTGTCGGCACGTGACACGGCCGTGGGAGGGGCTGTCCCCAGGGCTGTCCTCGGCCTGACCATGACCCGCTGCCCCCACAGCCCGTGATGAACAATGACAAGCACTGCTTCGAGTGCTACGGGTATGACATCATCATCGACGCACAAGCTGAAGCCCTGGCTCATAGAACCCCGAGCCTGACCCCGAGCCTGACCCGAGCCTGACCCCCGAGCCTGACCCCTGAGCCTGACCCCGAGCCTGACCCCGATCTGACCCCAAGCCTGACCCCGAGCCTGACCCCGAGCCTGACCCCCGAGCCTGACCCCGAGCCTGACCCCAGAGCCTGACCCCCGAGCCTGACCCCGAGCCTGACCCCGATCTGACCCCGAGCCTGACCCCGAGGCCTGACCCCCGAGCCTGACCCCGAGCCCGAGCCTGACCCCGAGCCTGACCCCAGAGGGCTGACCCTGGGGGCCCCCTGACCCCGGAGCCCCTGACCCCCGAGGCTGACCCCCAGAGCGCCCGACCCTAAGCTGAAGCCCTGACTCATCTAGGTGCCCCCCCAGAGGGTTCTGACCCCATTCCTGGTGGCCTGGGGTTGCCCTGGGCTCCTGGTGTGTCCCCCACGGCTGTCCCCCACTGCCCACTCCAGACGACACAGGGAAGGGCGCTGAGGCTGTGAGGAGCCTCCTGGAGCCCCTGAGCCGCTCCTGGCCGGGGCAGCCCTGCCCTCCCCAGAACTGAAGAGCCCAGCACACAGCGGTGCCCCCGGCCCCCACCCTCCCGGGTGCCTCAGCTCAGAGCAGGGGGTCCAGGGCTCATGACAGGGAGTATGAGCCGGGGGCCACGCACCACTCCCAGCAATGGGCTCTGGGGCCAGCGTGGCCACTCCCGGCAATGGGCTCTGCCTTCTCCCGAGGTCAACGCGTCCCCCTCGCTCACCTCCAGCACCGCCAACGACCGGATCTTGAAGTATAACCTCATCAACGACACCCTCAACATCGCCGTCCCCAGCGGCGAGATCCCCGACTGCAAATGGAACAAGGCCCAGCGGGGGCGTCCGCAACTACGAGATCCTGTGAGTCGAGCACCGCGGTGCTGCCCGTGATGCGTGTGTCTGCATGTGCGTGTTCCGTACATGTCTGTGTGCCTGATGCGTGTGTGGCTACATATGTGTGTGGCTGTGTGTGTGTCTGCGGCCACCGCGCGTGTGTACCTGCGCGTGGCTGCGTGGTGTCTGTGCGCCTGCTTGCATCTGTGTACGTGTGTCTGTGTGTGTGTGTTTGTGTATATGTCTGCTCCTGTGTGCATGAGTGCGAGTGCCTGTGTCAATTCCCAGGACCACTAGGCGTGACCCTGGGTGCTGAGCCAGGCGTGACCCTGAGCGTGGCCGGGAGGGTGCCCAAAGCCCCCTCCTTCAATTGTTTTTAAAACAAAAATAATCTCAAGAAAGAAGCCCCCAGCACATGTGAAAAGGGGAAAACGAGCATTTAATTCCACAGCGTCAGAGAAGCTTCCAGCTGCAGCTTGGCTGGGGGGCAGCACCCCTGCAGAAAGCCTAGAAGCTTCCATTGATGCGGCCCCTCTGGTCGTCTGTAGAGATCAGTGGTGGGGTGAGGAGAGGAGAGTCAGGGAACGTGACTCTGGCAGCTCGGGCGCAGTGGGTGGGGCTCGGGCTGGGCCACGTGCACAGAGCTGGGTTCCAGCCCCTTCGCCCAGCTCAGCCGGAACCAGTCGCCACGCCGGCGCAGCTGCGTGCGCAGAGGGGAGAGGTAGCTTGCGGGCAGGCCACGACTCCCCCTCACGGGCGCCCCAGCAGGCCAGGGACACCCAGACGACAGATCACAGGACCAGGCCCCCAGCCTGCTTCTGTCGGCACAGGGGCCCTGGATAGGAGCTGGGATTAGCCGGCTGGGCTGGGCTTACCTGTCCATGGACCTTCACGTGTGGGTGTCTCCCTGGGGAGGCCCCTGTTGGGCTGGGTGAGGAGCGTGACCCCTGGCCGCTGTGGCAGCCCCCAGCCCCAATCTGTGCGTCCACTGCCGTGGCCTGGAGTGTACCCGGTCAGCGGGGAGCCGGGCTGTGCATGGATCTTGTCGCGACATCCCACGTGCTCAGTGGGTGGCGCCGGCCAGGGCGGGATCCGCTGCTTCTCTCAGGTGCCGCAGCCACAGGCCCCGTCTGTCCCCAGGTACGATGAGGAGCTGGCGCAGGGAGATGGTGGGCCTGAGCGGGGAGCTGCGCGCCGGCAGGCCCCGGCGCTGGGGCCCAGAGGGGTCCGCTCGCGGGACGCGGGAGAACCGTCCTCACCTGGAAGTGAACCGGAACCTGCGCAGCCCGACCGCCCGCGTCTACACTGTCAGGATGCCAGTTGGGGAGTTTCCCTTTTTCTAGAGTCTTTGTTTTCCCTCCCTGAGCCTGTCCGTAAATAAAGGCACGGCTGGAGGGTGGCCGGGGGTCTGATAAATAAAGGCACGGCTGGAGGGTGGCCGGGTCTGCCTGGGAAGTCGCGCCTCGCCCCTCTGTTGGGGCCGGTGCTTGCCCACCACAGACGCCCCCACAAGTGGAGGTGTCAGGGGCTTCTGAGTGCGCCCCCCAACTCCCCTGACAGGCTCCATTAAACTCCGGTGACTCGCAGCTCCCGGACATAGTCTGTTTAGCGCATGGCTGCTACCTTGACGGATACCCCAGAGACAGCTCTCCAGGTGGCATGCGGGAAGGTGCGCCCGATTCCACAGTTGGGGCGCTCTAGACGGCAGCTCTGAGGAGTGTTGCACTCACTCAGGTGGGCGACGAGGCCCCCAGCCCCCCGAGGGATGAAGCCTCCCGTGTCCTCCTGCTTTTGGCTGGACCCTGAGCCCTGGCACCTGTCCCTCCCTGGACTCTGGCCTGTGTGGCACGTCCAAGAGTGGCAGAAACTGCCCTTTGACCTTTGGTTGAGCTGTTCCAGGGTCGGGGGGTCAGAACTAAAGTTTATCCCTGAATAAGAGAATATAGAGGTGCAGGGTCTGGGGAACTCTGCCAAGATCAGACCCTACGTATTTGGGGGACTCTTGGGGACACACCCGGCAATGCTCAGGGGTTCTTCCTGGCTCTGCACTCAGGAATTACTCCTGGTGGTGCTCGGGGACCCTATGGGTTGCTGGGGATCAAACCCTGGTCCACTGCAAGGAAAACGCCCTCCCGCTGTGCGATCACCCCGGACCCAGACGGAAGTTTAAGCCCAGCAAGTGTGACTTTCCCCAAGCACTGTCAGGACTAACCTCTGAACACTGGTGTGGGTGTCCCTGAGCATGAGTGGGTGTAATCCGCACCCGAACAAGAATCCTGAAACGGGCCGGAGCCGTAGCACAGCGGGGAGGGCCTTAGTCTTGCACGCGGCTGACTGGAGTTCAGGTTCAATCCCAGCATACCATAGGGTACCCTGAGCACCGCCAGGAGTAATTCCTGAGTGCAGAGACAGGAGAAACCCCTGAGCATTGCCGGGTGTGACCCGCAAAAGAAGAAAAAAAAAGAATCCAGAAACTTCTCAGGCAGGGGTAGGTAACTCGGCCGGAGGGGGAGCCAGGTGGTGGAGGGGCGAGGTGGCCGCGCAGCTAGGGCCGGGCAGCAGGGGGCGCCCGAGAGGCGGCTGGAGGTGCTGTGAGCCGGGTGTCAGCTGAAGGTGCTGCCAGTGAGGCTGTTGCTCACCTGATGAAGAAACTGCCGGGTGGGGAGACCCCGCGGCGAGGAGGTCTCTGCCGGGTGGGGGAGACCCCGCGGCGAGGAGGTCTCTGCCGGGTGGGATGACCCCGCTGCGAGGGAGGTCTCTGCCGGGTGGGATGACCCCGCGGCGAGGAGGTCTCTGCCGGGTGGGGGATGACCCCGCGGCGGGAGGTCTCCGCTGTGCCTCGCCTCACTGCCTCGCTTCAGGCTCGTGGCAAGCCGCTGTTGGACGGGGTTCAGAAGTTCAGAGGGAGCATGGCATAGTGGGCAGGAGGCCGCCAGCCTGCCAGCACCAGCCTGTGCCCTCACGCTCCAGCTCCCGGTGGCGTCGGGCAGCTCTGCCATCTGGGGTCCAGCCACAGGGCATCAGCAGCGCCGCAAAAAAGGGCACCGAACCCTCAAGAACCAACACGATACAGACCCTGGGAATCGGGACCCCCGAGGCCCTAAGGAGAAGGACCCAGACCGAGCAACCACAGCTGGAGGCGTTTGCCTTGCGCGCGGCTGACCGGGTTCAGGCGTTGTGTCCTTGCATGTTTCATCTCTGACCTGGGCTCTGTCACCTTCCACTCAGGGAACGGCTTTGCCACGTGTGCCGTGGCGAGAACGGCCGCCCCTCCCCCCGTCACTGGGACACAGAGCTGCCCTTGTTACCTGCTCCCCAGAGGCAGGACTGGGCTTGGCGGCCAGTGTGAATCCTGCTGCCGCGAGCGTTGGGTCTAACCGTCTGGACAGAGGGACGGCGGGAAGGGAGAAACAAGACTTGAGAGGACAAGATTTAGGGGTGACCCCGAGGCGGGGAGGCTGGGGCCCAGAGGGCAAGTGAAGACTGGTTTGGGGGGCCACACCCAGCCACGCTCAGCGTTTACTCCTGGCAGTGCTGAGGGGACCATATCGGGGGCTGGGTCAAATCTGGGTCCGCTGCATGTAGGTGAATGCCCTCCCCGCTGTCCACCTCACCCGCCTGCCAGGGCGTGGCCTTTATCTGGGCCCTAGGAGGAGCTTTTTTACTATCAAGGCCAGGCCTGGCCCATCTGTCAGCTCATCAGTCCCAGGTGCACGGGGCGGCGAGGGTGCGTCATGAGAAGGTGGCCCAGCTCCTCTGCGGCTTCTCTGAATCTCGAGGGAATTCTGAGTCTCGGGGAGGACCTGGAGCCGGGAATTCAGCAGCTTTGCGCGGCTAGACCGAAGCTCGCTCCGGCCCTGCACGGTTGCGGGTACTGCCATGAGCAACACTGGGCATGGCCCGGGCCAAAACATGACAAATAAGTGGTAATTCCCGGCTTCAGCGTGGGCAGGGAGGGCCTGGCTCCTGAGGTGCCGGCGGTTCCTGAGCTGCGGCTTCCTGTGTGCTGGGCGTGAGAAGGCGGCAGCAGCGGCTGACCCTGCCCCTCCGGGCCCACAGTCAGCTTCTGAGCACCACTGGCCACTCGGTTCACACCGCTAGGTGGGGGCCTGGCCACCCCCCCACCCCCCCACTGCCCCCAGGAAGGGCATCCAGGCCCCGTCTGGGAGGCAGCGTCCAGCGTCCTCTGGCCTGAGGCCTGGGCAGTGCAGCTGGTGAGGAGTGGACCCTGGATGGGAGCCCAGGGAGAAGAGCTTGGGCTGGCCGAGACCCCAGACCCGGCGCTGGGTGAGGGGCTGGGTCATAGCCATCAGCGGGGTGCCTGCGGCCAGACTCCCCTTCTGGCAGATGGGCCCCAAGGAAAGGAAAGGGGCTGCCGGGACGCTTAGCAGCTGGGGCGTGTCTTAAATGGGGACATTCTTGTCCCCGCCTGGCTGCCCTGGCGGGCTTCCCCCTGCGCAGTGCAGCCGAGCCCCTCGGCCACCCCGTCGCCAACCTGTCCACCTCCAGGCCTCGTCTCCTGCCCTGCCGTCCTCCCCCTCCAGCGTTGATTCTCTGGGGCTGTGTGCGACCTCCAGCGGCTGTTCTCTTTGCCCTGGACAGTGTAAAGCCTGGCCTGGCCTCCCCTGCGGCGCCTCAGCTCGGCTCTGGTCCAAGGGGTCCTTCCCAGCATTGCCTGCGACCACAGAGTGGTCACGTTTCTCGAGCATCTTTTTTCTTTCCTTGTTTGGGCTTTTTGGGCGTCCACGTGTGAGGTTGCTCTGGTCAGGCGTCGCCCTGGCAGTGGTCGGGGACTGTGATGTCAGGGATTGCCTTGGGACCCTCCAGGCAAGCCTCTCACCTCCTGGCCTCACTCTCCGCCCCTTTCTGTTGTCATCCTTTCATGACTCAAGACCGGCTCCCTGCTTAATTTACCTAAATGCCTTTAAGCACTTTGGTCGGCCAACAAATGTCCCCAGGACCCGTAACTGTGCGTACCTGGGAGACCACCCCAGGCTGTGTGCAGAGCTGGGGTCCATTCAACCGGGAGGGCCAGAGATCCACAGAACAGTCACGTAGCTGCCCCTGAGCCGGGAGAAGCTCAGCTACAGACATCTACGTTTGCAGAGGAGGCCTTGGGACCCCTCTTCGGCCTTCGACAAACGGCGCCTCGGCTAAGGGGACGACAGAGACCAGCCGCTATCATGGGAGGGGCGGGGAGAGGGCTGGGCGGGGCAGCGACCACCTCGGGGGCTACGGCGGGGATAGAACCGTGGCCCTGTGCACTGGCTGCGACCACAGAACATGCCCCGCCCGCGTGTGCTGTGGACGCCAGCTTCCAGCGGTATTCCTGCTGCCTCGCCATAAAGGACACGGCTGGACGTCAGAGGAGGAATTTGGGGCCCGGGACCTGAGGGAGCAGGGTCAGTGGATTGCCCTGTGGTCGGCCCTGGGCGTGGTTCTCTCGGCGGGCGCGGCCTGCGAACTGTTTCTCCCGAAGACTCTCCTTTTGTCTCTTGCCTGGAGAGGCTTCAAATCCTCTTCATATTATTTGGTTAGAAAGATGGTGTGATTGGGGCCGGGGCGATGGCCCAGCAGGTAGGGCGTTTGCCTTGCACGCGGCGGCCTGTGCTGGCCTGGGTTCGATCCCGGCATCCCATATGGTCCCCCGAGCACCACCAGGAGTGATTCCTGAGTGTAGAGCCAGGGGAAACCCCTGAGCATCGCTGGGTGTGACCCAAAAAGCAAAAAAAAAAAAGAAAAGAGAGAAAGATGGTATGAGGGGCCCGGCGTAATTCTCCTTTTGTGTCTTGCCTGGAGAGGCCGATCCCCGGCATCCCATAGGGTCCCCGAGCACTGCCAGGAGTAATTCCTGAGTGCAGAGCCAGGGAGGAACCCCTGAGCATCGCCGAGTGTGACCCAAAAGAAAAAAAAAAAGATGGTGTGACGGGGGCCAGAGCCTTAGTACAGCGGGGAGGACATTTGCCTTAAACGCAGCCAACCTGGGTTCGATCCGCGGCATCCCATACGGTCCCTGAGCACCACCAGGAGGCGATCCCTGAGCACAGAGCCAGGAGTGAGCCCTGAGCATCGCGCGGTGTGGCCTCCTCCCAAAACAGAGAAGGGGGCTGCCTTCGTACAGGGGGAGGGAGGGAAGCAGCAGGGTCTTCTCGGAACTATCGCCAGGAGGGTCTGAGGGTGTCGGGGTGGTCCCGAGGGGCACTGACAGCGGGGATGGCGCAGCTGGGGCCGTTGGGTCCTGGCAAGCTTCGTCCTTGGAGACAGCCTGTGTCCGCAGCAGGTGCAGGGCCAGAACCCAGGGCGGAGGGCCAGGAACGCGGCCTCTGCTCTGGGAAGCTGCGGGCCCCCTGGGGCCTCAGTGCACGCCCCCGCAGGAGTGCCCTGACCTGTAATTACCAGCCGGGCGGGCGGACAGGCCTCCCGCGCCCACACCATCCTGCCGGTCCTGCCGCAGCCTCAATGGGCACACGTGCCGCAACCTGACGCCGGGCCAGCAGGACAGTGCCCCAACAGGAAGGGCGTGTCGGGACCAGGGGGGGGCCCCTGCCCCCAGGCTACCCTGGGTCTGCCGGACTCAGGTGCCCACAGAGAGGCTGGGCACACTGAGGGAGGGCCGGGGCAGAGCACGCGGCTGTCCCGGGTGGCCTCTGCAGCAAATACGGTCCCCAGAGCTCCGCCAGAAGCGAGCCTTGAGCAGAGGCAGGAGCACCCCTGCACTGCTGGGTGCAGTCCCCAGAGCTACACATTGAAAAATCACTGTGAACTCTAAGGCCGACCAGGGTCTGGTGGAACTGGGACCGCCAGCCTACGTCCCTTCATGCCCCCACCCCACCCCCCGCCCCTCAGACTTCTCACACCTGCTTATCTTTATGGCAGATTCTGTTTTTCTCAGGCACCTGCCCAGACCCTCCCAAGCTGCCCAGTGCCCGGGTAGACCCTCTCCGCCAGTGCTCGGGGCAGCGGATGTGTACCATCCGAGCTGGCCAGGTCACCTGGCGCCTCTACTTGGTGAGAGCTGTTAGGGGCTCGGACCCAGGGGAAGCGGTTATGTTGATCCCCGTGGACCCTTTGTCTCCAAGCAAGCAATGGGTTGTTTTGGTGGTCCCTAGTTGGTAACCCCATCCGAACACTGGTCATCTATGGCTTTCTATTTTTTTTTTTTTGCCTTTTTGGGTCACACCCGGCAATGCTCAGGGGGCTACTCCTGGCTCTGCACTCAGGAATTACTCCTGGAGGTGCTCAGGGGACCCTATGGGATGCCGGGGATCGAACCCAGGCAGGCAGAGGCCAGCCGCGTGCAAGGCAAACGCCCCTACCCGCTGGGCTATCGCTCCGGCCCCTATGGCTTTCTATTTTGCTTTTCGGGTCACACCTGGTGATGCTCAGGGGTTACTCCTGGTTCTTTGCTCAGGAATTACTCCTGGCGGTGTTCGGGGACGCCGGGGATCGAACCTGGGTGCGTCTGCGTGCGAGGCAAACGCCCTCCCGCTGTGCTATCCTTAGGACCCAGACAGCTGCAGCTTAAATGGGAGGTTGCAGAAGCAGCTCCAGGGTGGACACAGGCCCTGAGCCTGCCCCTGGCGCCTCTCCCTCAGCCCACGGCAACAGGCGTGGCCCTGACCTTCTCCTGAGCTCTTGGGCCCAAGCACTAATGGCCAGCACCAGCCTGAGCTGTCTTGGGAGTGAAGGGGCAGGGGAGGGACCTCCATCAGAGCGAGAGAGCCCGTCAGAGAGACCTCCGTCAGAGCGAGACCCGTCAGAGAGACTCCATCAGAGAGACCCCGTCAGAGTGAGAGACCCCGTCAGAGAGACCCCATCAGAGAGACCCGTCAGAGCGAGAGACCCCGTCAGAGAGACCCCGTCAGAGCGAGACCCCGTCAGAGAGACTCCGTCTCTCACTCTGATGGGTGAGAGACCCCCGTCAGAGAGACCCCGTCAGAGCGAGAGACCCCGTCAGAGAGACTCCGTCTCTCACTCTGATGGGTGAGAGACCCGTCAGAGAGACCCCGTCAGAGCGAGAGACCCCGTCAGAGAGACCCCATCAGAGAGACCCCATCAGAGAGACCCCGTCAGAGTGAGAGACCCGTCAGAGTGAGAGACCCCCATCAGAGAGACCCCGTCAGAGAGACTCCGTCAGAGGAGCCCCATCAGAGTGAGAGACCCCCCGTCAGAGAGACCCCATCAGAGAGACCCCATCAGAGTGAGAGACCCCCGTCAGAGAGACCCCGTCAGAGAGACCCCGTCAGAGAGACCCGTCAGAGCGAGAGACCCCGTCAGAGAGACTCCGTCTCTCACTCTGATGGGTGAGAGACCCCGTCAGAGAGACCCCGTCAGAGCGAGAGACCCGTCAGAGAGACCCCATCAGAGAGACCCCATCAGAGAGACCCCGTCAGAGTGAGAGACCCCGTCAGAGTGAGAGACCCCATCAGAGAGACCCCGTCAGAGAGACTCCGTCAGAGGAGACCCCATCAGAGTGAGAGACCCCCGTCAGAGAGACCCCATCAGAGAGACCCCATCAGAGTGAGAGACCCCGTCAGAGAGACCCGTCAGAGAGACCCCGTCAGAGAGACCCCGTCAGAGCGAGAGACCCCATCAGAGAGACCCCGTCAGAGAGACCCCGTCAGAGAGACCCCGTCAGAGACCCCGTCAGAGCGAGAGACCCCGTCAGAGAGAACCCCGTCAGAGAGACTCCATCAGAGAGACCTCCGTCAGAGCGAGAGACCCCGTCAGAGAGACCCCGTCAGAGAGACTCCATCAGAGAGACCTCCGTCAGAGCGAGAGACCCCGTCAGAGAGACCCCATCAGAGAGACCTCCGTCAGAGCGAGAGACCCCCGTCAGAGACACTCCATCAGAGAGACTCCATCAGAGAGACCTCCGTCAGAGCGAGAGACCCCGTCAGAGAGACCCCCGTCAGAGAGACCCCTTCAGAGTGAGAGACCCCATCAGAGTGAGAGAGCCCCTGTCAGAGAGACCCCGTCAGAGTGAGAGACCCCGTCAGAGAGACCCGTCACAGTGAGAGACCTGTCGAGAGACCCGTCAGAGAGACCCCGTCAGAGTGAGAGACCCCTGTCAGAGAGACCCCTGTCAGAGAGACCCCGTCAGAGAGACCCCGTCAGAGCGAGAGACCCCATCAGAGTGAGAGACCCTGTCAGAGCGAGAGACCCGTCAGAGAGACTCCGTCTCTCACTCTGATGGGTGAGAGACCCCCGTCAGAGAGACCCCGTCAGAGCGAGAGACCCGTCAGAGAGACTCCGTCTCTCACTCTGATGGGTGAGAGACCCCGTCAGAGACCCCGTCAGAGCGAGAGACCCCGTCAGAGAGACCCCATCAGAGAGACCCCATCAGAGAGACCCCGTCAGAGTGAGAGACCCGTCAGAGTGAGAGACCCCATCAGAGAGACCCGTCAGAGAGACTCCGTCAGAGAGACCCCATCAGAGTGAGAGACCCCCGTCAGAGAGACCCCATCAGAGAGACCCCATCAGAGTGAGAGACCCCCGTCAGAGAGACCCCGTCAGAGAGACCCCGTCAGAGAGACCCCCGTCAGAGCGAGAGACCCCGTCAGAGAGACCCCCGTCAGAGAGACCCCGTCAGAGAGACCCCGTCAGAGACCCCGTCAGAGAGACCCCGTCAGAGAGACTCCATCAGAGAGACCTCCCGTCAGAGCGAGAGCCCCGTCAGAGAGACCCCGTCAGAGAGACTCCATCAGAGAGACCTCCGTCAGAGCGAGAGACCCCCGTCAGAGAGACCCCATCAGAGAGACCTCCGTCAGAGCGAGAGACCCCCGTCAGAGACACTCCATCAGAGAGACTCCATCAGAGAGACCTCCGTCAGAGCGAGAGACCCCGTCAGAGAGACCCCGTCAGAGAGACCCCTTCAGAGTGAGAGACCCCATCAGAGTGAGAGACCCCTGTCAGAGAGACCCCGTCAGAGTGAGAGACCCCGTCAGAGAGACCCCCGTCACAGTGAGAGACCTGTCGAGAGACCCGTCAGAGAGACCCGTCAGAGTGAGAGACCCCTGTCAGAGAGACCCCTGTCAGAGAGACCCCGTCAGAGAGACCCCGTCAGAGCGAGAGACCCCATCAGAGTGAGAGACCCTGTCAGAGCGAGAGACCCCGTCAGAATGAGAGACCCCTGTCAGAGAGACCCCGTCAGTGTGAGAGACCCCGTCAGAGCGAGAGACCCTGTCAGAGCAAGAGACCCCGTCAGAGAAAGAGATCCCGTCAGAGAGACCCCGTCAGAGTGAGAGACCCCGTCAGAGCAAGAGACCCCATCAGAGAGACCCCATGAGAGTGAGAGACCCGTCAGAGCAAGAGACCCCGACAGAGAGACCCGTCAGAGCGAGAGACCCCGTCAGCGAGAGACCCCATCAGAGCGAGAGACTCCGTCAGAGTGAGAGACCCGTCAGAGTGAGAGAGACTCCTGTCAGAGCGAGAGACCCGTCAGAGCAAGAGACTCCGTCAGAGTGAGAGAGACCCGTCAGAGTGAGAGACCCCTGTCAGAGAGACCTCGTCAGAGTGAGAGCCCCTGTCAGAGCGAGAGACCCCGTCAGAGTGAGAGACCCCTGTCAGAGAGACCTCATCAGAGCAAGCGACCCTGTCAGAGTGAGAGACCCCGTCAGAGTGAGAGACTCCTGTCAGAGCGAGAGACCCTGTCAGAGAGACCCGTCAGAGCGAGAGACCCCGTCAGAGCAAGAGACCCCATCAGAGAGACCCCATGAGAGTGAGAGACCCCGTCAGAGCAAGATACCCCGTCAGAGAGACCCCATCAGAGTGAGAGACCCCGTCAGAGAGACCCCGTCAGAGCGAGAGACCCCGTCAGAGCAAGAGACCCCATCAGAGAGACCCCATCAGAGTGAGAGACCCCGTCAGAGAGCGAGACCCCGTCAGAGAGACCCTATCAGAGTGAGAGACCCCGTCAGAGAGACCCCGTCAGAGCGAGAGACCCGTCAGAGAGACCCGTCAAGAGCGAGAGACCCGTCAGAGCAAGAGACCCCGTCAGAGAGACCCCATCAGAGTGAGAGACCCCGTCAGAGAGACACCGTCAGAGCGAGAGACCCCGTCAGAGTGAGAGACCCGTCAGAGAGACCCTGTCAGAGCGAGAGACCCTGTCAGAGCGAGAGACCCCGTCAGAGTGAGAGACCCGTCAGAGACCCCGTCAGAGCGAGAGACCCTGTCAGAGAGACCCTGTCAGAGTGAGAGACCCCATCAGAGCGAGAGACCCCATCAGAACGAGAGACCCCGTCAGAGAGAGACCCCGTCAGAGTGAGACCCCGTCAGAGCGAGAGACCCCGTCAGAGTGAGAGACCCTGTCAGAGAGACCCTGTCAGAGTGAGAGACCCCATCAGAGCGAGAGACCCCATCAGAACGAGAGACCCCGTCAGAGAGACCCTGTCAGAGCGAGAGACCCCGTCAGAGCGAGAGACCCGTCAGAGTGAGGGGCTTATTCAGCAGTGAGGGTCCCAGTGTGGAAACAGTCTAAGTCCAGAGTGACGACCGGGCCCCTGCTGATTGGGCGGAGACGGCACCAGGCCTTGCTTGGGCTTTCCAGGGAAACAGCCCCGCGTGGCACGTGTGAGCAGAACCATGTACTTGCTGGTACAGTTTCATGTGAGCAGACGTGATGGAACCAAGCAAACAGCCAGGAAGGCGGGGACTGGCCCCTAATCACTGACACATTGACGAGGAATTCCGAGCTCTGCACAATCCCAGGGGAGAGCCTCATTCCAACGTCCGCTCAGAAACGTGCTCCCCCAGCCCTGCTCTTAGCGCTCTGCTGGCTCTGAAAAGGGGGAGCGGGTCAGCAATTGCTCTCTGCTCTTTCCTTCTCCCACCTCATCACAATTAAAAGAAAGTCTGTTTACCCAGAGGCCCTGGAGGCATCTCTCAAATGTGCAGGGTGACCGGGCACACCACACAGGCCATCTGCCATGCCCTGGCCTGAGGGCATCCCTGGTGCTGAGCCATGGGCCAGGTGAGGTTTCCTGAGCTCTGATCATTCCCATTTTATGGCTGAGAAAACTGAGGCCTGGCTGGCGAATCAGCTTCCCCACAATTTGATTTTATGTATTTTACAGCGCGCTTGGACTGAGCGTGGACAGGCAGGGCTGCGGTGCTGGCATCAAACCCGGCCGGGCCTGGCGCTGACCACCATCCCGGGCTCTACCACGCTCTGAGCTTGGGTCTGTTTCACGTATTTCCGTCCCCGCAAAGCCTTCAAGGTTTTCCTTGTCTGTGGCCACAGACAGCACCCAGAGGGCAAAGGGGTGGGTCCCCTCCCGGCCCCTCCACAGGCGGACAACAGAATGTTCCCAGCTTGGTTGTGTTTTTTGTGTCATGCTTCCTGGGTTACACCCAGCTCTGCTCGGGGCTTCCTCCGGGCTCTGCACTCAGGAGTTACTCCTGGCGGTGCTCGGGGGCCATGTGGGATGCCGGGGATGAACCCGGTTGGTGAGGGCAAGGCCAACGCCCTACCCGCTGTGCTGTTGCTCTGGCCTGTACCCACCACTCGGTGCCCAGTTTCTGCCTTTAAACACTCCCAAGTTACCTCAGGTGTCAAACTTTTCTCAGATCTAATCCCAACGCTGCCATTTCTCAGGACTTGGCCACTCCTGGCCAGTCTCGCTCCGCCCTTACCACTGGAAGCAGTACCGGGGGTGAGCCCGGTAACTGCTGTAGTAGTTCAGGTGTCGCTTTGCTGTAGACTAGGGCCCCTGTTCCATCAAACAAGATTACCTTCCCGTGGAAACTACGGGGCCGAGGCGATAGCACAGCGGGAGGCGTTGCCTTACACACGGCAGAACCGGGTTCGATCCCCGGCATCCCATAGGGTCCCTCAAGACCTCCAGGAGTAATTCCTGAGTGCAGAGCCAGGAGGAGCCCCTGAGCATCGCTGGTGTGGCCCAAAAAAAAGCAAGAAAAAGAGGGAAAAAAAGAGAGTGAGAAATAAAGTGAGGTTCTGGCCGGACAAGAGGGACGGGGGACCACTCTGGCCGGAGAGGAGGGACTGGCACAGCTATAGCCGGACAGGAGGGACGGGGACAGCTATAGCCGGACAGGAGGGGACAGGGACAGCTCTGGCGGGACAGGAGGGGACAGGGACAGCTCTGGCCGGAGAGGAGGAGGACGGGCACAGCTCTGGCCGGACAGGAGGGACGGGGACAGCTCTGGCCGGAGAGGAGGGGACAGGGACAGCTCTGGCCGGAGAGGAGGGACTGGCACAGCTATAGCCGGACAGGAGGGGACAGGGACAGCTATGGCGGACAGGAG
>JAJIBD010016838.1:0-14558 GCA_021461705.1 Cryptotis parvus | reverse complement strand
GAGGAGCAGAAGCTGGAAGCAAAGGGCCTGAGCCATACTAGGGATGGGGTGGTGCACCTCACCCCGTCGGGGGCTGGACCGGACCCCTGCAACACGTGACTTGCAGATGCAGGGGGGCGGCGGGCCCACCGTGCCCACCCCCCCGGACTGTGTCGGACTCGGACTATATCTCTGGTGGAGCACCCGCCACCTCCCCCGAGCACTGTTTGCAGGCTGAAATGCACAAACTCTTTTTGTTACTTGCACTGTTACTTGAGCCACTGACAGGGGGAAATTGACGAGTACTTATATTTTTACTGCTACTAGGATGGCCTTGTAATAAATGTCTAAAGCTTCTGGGTCCTGGTGTCTCTGCCTCCTCCCGCGCGCCCTCCCCCAGACCCCCGCGTCCCGTCCTCGCGCCCCACCCCTGCTTTTGCAGGAAGTGTTACTTAAGCCGCTGTTAGCCGCTCTGGGCTCCTTTGCAAAAACAGTGCCTCTTCTCTGTTGGTGCAGCAGCGCCACCCAAGTCCAACAAATCTTTGCCTCTTTTTTCTCCCCTTCTCCCCTCCTGCCCCGTAGCAATTAAAAGACCGGTTTATTACGAAACCTGGCTGTGGAGACACTGCTGTTACTGGCTTAACTGGGGCCGGCTCTGGGTTCCAAGCGCCCTTGGACATGGAGGGGGCTGAGGGCAGGCTACAGCCCCCAGCCCCCACCCCACGTCCAGAGGTGTCAAGAGAGTGGCGAGCCCCCCCCCATGCAGTTCCAGGGATAAGCCTCTTCCTGGTACTCAAGATGAAACTTCTTTTCTTTCCCCAAACTAAAACCGAGAAGCAGAAAATGCCACCCCGCCCCGGAAGCGGGCCCAGGCTGAGCTGGACTTGGCAATACCTTTGCCTGTTTTTTTTCCTCTCTCTAAACCGAAACTGGGTGCCCGGGCAGCTGCCTCCTGCTTCACCCCAGCTTGCAGGAGGGCGGTGCGTCCCCCCCAGCTAGGGGGCCGCAGCCCCTGAATGTGTGGGTGTGGGCACAGCCTGACCTCCCCATCCCTGGCGCCTGCCTGGGAGGTGCGGTGTGGGGGCGGCAGGGGGAACCCCACCTCCTGCAGTGACCTTTCCACTGAGCCTCACGTGGCTGCGCTAGGGAAACCCCTGTAGGCACCCCCAGGAGTCCGGGGAGGGTTTGGGGAGATCCTTAGGGGGGAGGGGGACGGAGGGAAAGTCCCCTGAAGAGGCCCCTGCAGAAGCAGGCCTTGGCTGGCCTTAGGGGACTCTGGGCTGGTGCCCAGAGAGGAGAGTCTGAGAGGAGCCCTGAAGCCTGGAGGACAGAGGGAGACCCCAACCCAGGTGGTGGTCCGGAGGAGGAAGAGAGAACTGCATCCGGGAAGGGGAGCTCAGGGGTGGCACGTGGGCTTGGGGCAAGGGTCCCCCCATATGAGGGGGGGTCTCAGTAGGGGACACAAGTGTCTCTGGGAGGGGGCGGTAGTGACAGTACAGTAGGGAGGGTGTTTGGCTTACCCGCAGCTCACCCCGGTATCCCATAGGGTCCCCAAGCACCTCCAGGAGTGATTCCTCAGTGCAGAGCCAGGAGTAACCCCTGAGCATCGCCAGTTGTGGTCCAAACACCCAAAAGAAAAGGTTCCAAGAAGCAGACAGCGTGAGGTTAACCCCGCACACCGCGTCAGACATGAAGACTGACGGTGCATTTCCAGAACCGTCTTAGGGGCCGGAGCGATAGCCCAGCAGGTAGGGCGTTTGCCTTGCACGCGGCTGGCCCATGCCGGCAGGGGTTCGATCCCGGCATCCCATATGGTCCCCGGAGCACCGCCAGGAGTGATTCCTGAGTGCAGAGCCAGGAGTAACCCCTGAGCATCGCCGGGTGTGACCCAAAAAAGCAAAAAAAAAAAAAAAAAACAAAACCAGAACTGTCTTAGGCCAGAGCCTAAGCACGGCGGGAGGTGCTGACCTTGCATGCGCCGACCGGGTTCTATCCCTGGCATCCCATATGGTCCCCCGAGCCCGCCAGAAGTAATTCCTAAGTGCAGAACCAGGAGTCAGCCCTGAGCACGGCCGGGTGTGACCCCAAAATGAAACGAAAACATGCAAACAAAAAAGGAAATTAATCTACATTTATGTGCGGGTCTAGGTGTATCATGACGGTCCAATCCCCTCCCGGACGCCAGCCCTTCAGAGGGTAGATGTGGCGGTGTCAGCGTTCTCAGGCTCCAGAACATTCCAGCACTCCCTCCGCCTAGGGGAGATCTGGTCCCCACGCCCAGTCAGCCCATCTCCGTGGACTTGCTTCTTTCCCATCTTTCTTCTAGAACCATGCCTGGCTGTGTTCGGCTGGGCTCAGCGGATCCTACGGGATGCGGGACCCGAGGTCTGTGTGTGTGTAAGGCGGCACCCTACCCATTGGACTGTCTCTCAGACCCTTTCTTCTTCTTTTTTATTTTATTTATTTACTTTTTGCTTTGTGGGGTCACACCCGGCCACGCTCAGGGGTTACTCCTGGCTCTGCACTCAGGAATTACTCCTGGCGGTGCTCTGGGGACCATATGGGATGCCGGGGAGTCGAACCTGGGCCGGCATGGACCGGCTGCGTGCAAGGCAAGCGCCTACCCGCTGGGCTATTGCTCCAGCCAGGGCCCTTCTTTTTCAAAAATGACCTGTGCCCTTTTTGAACTTTGAACTTGCAGGGCCTCCCCAGGATGTGTGCCCCGAGAGCCCACACCCGGCCACTGCTTGCACACTCGGCCTTCTCACTTCTCTGAGTGTCGCTTGTTCCTCTCGCTGCTGTACCCTGCCAACACATGCTCTTGCGTCGGCCTCTTCACACCTGCCACCTCCTCCAGGAAGCCCACCACCCTGGCTCCACCCCTTTCCCAGCACCTGCCTTCCTCCTCCAGCCCTGCAGGGAGGGGGCCCAGGGGGGGGACAGGGCCAGGGCTGGGGGTTCTCTGCCCCAGGGATTCCCCCTTCCTGTTCCAGTAGGGCTCAACAGCACACCAGGTGCCTCCTCTCCATCCCCCAAAGACGAGGCCGCCTCTGGCGTGACTCCAGAGGCTCCACTGCTCTCACCTGGCGGTGTGCAGCCTTCTGGGATGTCCCAGGCCCGGAGCAAGGCAGGCAGCAGCTGCTCCCATCTGCCCCCACTGCACAGACGGGCAGACAGAGGCCCTGGGTGGAGCAAGCCTCTGTCAGGACCTCTGGATTCCTGCTCTCCTCCTTCCTATCTCTTAGGCGCGGACTCTAAAAAGCCCACATAGAGACTAGACAATCATACAGCCGGCAGGGTACTGGCCTTGCACGTGGCTGACTTGGGTTCGATCCCCAGCAAACTTTAGGCTCCCCCAAGCACTGCCAGGAGTGATTCCTGGTGCAGAACCTGTAGCCGGTTGGCGTGTCCCAACCCGCTCTGAAAATACATAAATGGGGGCGGGGGTATAGCCCATTTGCCTTGCATGTGGCGGCCCATGCTGGCCCAGGTTCAATCCCCAGCATCCCATATGGTCCCCGAGTACCACCAGGGAGTAATTCCTGAGTGCAGAGCCAGGAGTAACCCCTGAGCATTGCCGGTGTGACCCAAAAAAGCAAAAAAATAAAAATAAATGGCCCACAGAGGGGACTCCAGCCTTCCCCAACACACACACACACCCCTTGGCTAAGCTCAGAGCTAGGCCGGCCCCGGCGTTGTAGGAAGATGGTGCCTGGAAGGTCCACTTGAGGGACCCCCGAGTCTTACCGTCCCACAGACTGTTGGTTTTTCACACCTGGCAGTGCTCAGGGCTTACTCCTGGCTCTGCACTCAGGAATCACTCCTGGAGGTGTTCAGGGACCCTATGGGATGCCGGGATTGAACCCAGGTCAGTTGTGTACAAGAGAAACGCCCTGCCCGCTGTACTATTGCCCCGGCTCCGTCTTCCTGGAGTCTGGCCTGCCGATGACCTTTCCGGGGACAGAGTGTCCATCAGGGACACACGCTGAGCTGCCAAACCCGCCCGCTCCAGGGACACCTCCCAGGGCCCTGCGGCTGTAGGACAGCCCTGCAGGGAGGCTGCAGCTGAACCCTTATGGGCAAATTGCTCCACCCAGGGCCCCTGTCTGCCCGTCTGTGCAGTGGGGGCAGATGGGAGCGGCTGCTCCTGCCTTGCTCTGGGCCTGGGACATCCCAGAAGGCTGCACACCGCCAGGTGAGAGCAGTGGAGCCTTCTGGAGTCACGTCAGAGGCGGCCTTGTCTTTGGGGGATGGAGAGGAGGCACCTGGTGTGCTGTTGAGCCCTAATGGAACAGGAAGGGCGGACCCCTGGGGCAGAGAACCCCAGCATGGCCCTGTCTCCCATGCAGTCCCCTGCCGGGCCTTGGCGGCGACGCCTTCATGGAGGCTCCCGGGACTTTGTGGGCTCCTGGGATGACACCCCAACTCCCTCCCACCCCACCATACTCAGGGACCCCAATTCTCCTTTTTCATTTTTGCCACACCAGTGATGTTTATTTGTATTTATTTATTTTATTTATTTATTTATTTATTATCATACCAGGCAATGCTCAGGGGTTACTCCTGGCTCTGCACTCAGGAATTACTCCTGGCGGTGCTCGGGGGACCATATGGGATGCCGGGATCGAACCCAGGTCGGCATGGGCCTGCCGCGGGCAAGGCAAACGCCCTACCTGCTGGGCTATCACTCCACCCAAACCAGTGATGTTTAGGGGTTACTCCTGGCTCTGTGCTCAGGGACCATATGGGATGCTGGGGATCGAACCTGGGTTGGCTGGGGGCAAGGTGAGTGCCCTCCCGGCTGTGCTGTGGCTCCAGCCCAGGGTCCTCGATTCTGCCCTATCGGGAACAGTTTTGCCTATTTCAGTCAAGTGATGGGTCCAGTGAACAGTGAGACTGTCTGGGGGTGACCACATGCATGCATGGACACATGTGTACTTGCTGGTTGGGCTTCAGGCCACCCCTGGCAGTGGTTAGGGCTGACTCGTGGCTCTATGGCCGTGGGGTTCACTCCTGTGGGCTCCGGGGACGCTGTGGGATGCTGGGAATTGCATCTGAGGTTGCCGCTGCAAGACAAGGGCCCTGTCAGCTGTGCTGTCTCTGGAGCTTCCCACTCTTCATGGTCCTACAGGCTCCCATGGTGCGAAAGGCTCAGGTTCCCAGAGCCCACACTGCCGGGGGCCAGAGCGATAACACAGCAGGGAGAGCATTTGCCTTGCATGCGGCTGACCTGGTTCGATCCTGGCATCACTTAGGGTCCCCTGAGCACCGCTGGGAGTGCAGAGCTAGGAGGAACCCCTGAGAATTGCAGGAGTGACCCAAAAAATTAAAAAAAGAAAAAGGATGAAAAAGAACAAAAAACACTAGAGCCCCCCGCCCCCCCTCTGTCTCCGGGCCCCCTGCTTCCCCCCTACCATCACTCTAGATCTTTGTCCTCTTGTGAAACCCTGGTGACTGGAGTCCAAGACCACGGTCTGGGTAGAACCGGAAGCAAGTGGGGACTTTAATGGCCTCAGCTTAAAGAGATGCTTTGGGGGTGGGCCCCCTGAGGGATAGCACAGTGGGTGTTTGGCCCCAGGTCTCTAAGCACGTCTGGGGAGAAATTGCCCAACCCCGCCCTAGGAAATAAGACAGGACTTACAGAGATCACGGGCAGGCGGTGGAGAGACCTTGGGTCATGGGCTTTGCAGCCATGGACTGGACCTCACTTAGCCACCAGACGTGGTCAGAAATGACTAAAGTTAAGGTCTGGCAAGGGACGCACAGCAGGGAGGGCATTTGCCCGTGCCAACCCAGGTTCGATCCTGGCATCCATCCCCTAGAGTCCCCTGAGCCAGCCAGGAGTGATCCTGAGTGCAGAAGCAGGAGTCTGCCCCAGCACCCTGGGTGTGGCTGGGGTGGGGAGGGAGAGGGGGCCACGTGGGGTGCTGGTGATGGCGCCCAGACCAGAGGAGCCCAGCCTTCCCTGCTGTCCTGCCCTCCGCCTCTCATCCCATTTCCTATCATTTACCCCCTTTTCTTTCCTGACTTCAATTTCCGGTCCCAGGGCATGACCCCGGCTGATATTGGAGGGTTCAACCATGCCCGAGCCAGGCGGGGCATCTGGGTACTATGGGGTCGTGGGGAGGAGCTTAAGCGAGGCCCGGAGGGGTCCCTGGAGCCCTGGTACAGCTGCCCCCTGCACCTGAGCCTTCCGTGGCTTCCAGTGAGGTGGGCTGGACTCCTGGGAGTCCACCAGCTTACACGGGAACCCAAAGAGATGCAAGGGCGGATCGAAGCGATAGTCCAGCTGCGAGGGCATTCGCCTTGCGGCCATCCAGGATCCGATCACTGGCATCACATCCTGAGCACCGCCGGGAACAATTCCTGAGCACAGAGCCAGGAGTAATCCCTGAACACAGCATATTGGGGGGAGACAGACAGACAGACAGACAGACAGACAGACAGACAGACAGACAGACAGACAGACAGACCCGGAGGCTCGCACACAGAAGTTCCTGGTGGAGGGAGGTGGGGGTGGGGGGGCGCTTCCTGTCCGGCCCCTCCCGGTGCTGCAGCTCAGTCGCTTTTCCACCCCACCCCTCCTTCGGGGCACGGAGCTTCTCATGCTTTGGGGTGGTGGGTGGTGTCGGCGAGATTGTCCCAGGGACCTTGGGAACCGCCCCCCCACGCGGGGCAGAGCGCCCTGAAACCTCTGAAAGACCGGCAGGGATTGGTCTGCGGTCCTCGCTGGGCGGCCCCCCGTGTGCCTCGGTTTCCCCTTCTGCCAAAGGAAGTCCTGCACGACCTCCCACGTGGCGAGGTGAAACTCTGGCCCGAACGCGGTCTTGAAAACCCTCATTACGTTTCGTCTCCCCCTTTCCGCACGCCCCCCCCACCCCGCCAGACACCCTGGAGGTGGAGGGCGCGGAGCCACCGCAGAGGCCCCTCCCTCCCCAGCAGGCAGAAATCCCGGCTTCTTCGGTCTTTAAATTGGATAATTGGAGAAAGAGACGGGCGGGTAGGAGACAGTCACCCCGGAGTGGGCGAGGTGCAGCGCCCTGTTCTGCCCATCAGCACAGCCGCCCTGCAGGCGACCCCTCACCCGCGCCTCCTCCTCGCGCCCTGGCCGAGCACCGGTGCCCACCGCGCCGGCCGGCCGCCGACCCCCTCCCGTGCCCGGGGGTGCCAGCCTCCCTCTGGTGCCCGCCAGGCGCGGTGTCTGCGGCCGCCCGGCGGGTGGGTCCGAGCCGGCGGCGGCTCCGGCGGCGTCTCCCTGCCCCCAGCCCCGGCGGCGGGCGGCGGGGGGCCGAAAGGCGGGGCGTCTGCACAGACCCTCCTTTTGTGAGCGGCGCCTTCTCCTGGGCCGCCTGGCGCGCAGGGCCCGGGCACCGTGCCAGCGCCCGGAATAGCCTCCTGCCCTGCCCGGCCGCCCCACGCCCGGGTGGAGCCTCCTGACCTGCTGGGTCGCGCGCGTTTGGGGGTTGGGGTGGGGGACTCGGCCCTGGGCCTCCAGGGGACCTGAGCGTGCACAGTTGCACGGGCTGCAGGGCCAAGCAAGCTGCACTCAGCTAGGCCTCCTGCGGAGTCAGCCTCCCTCTAGGGAGCGGCCCAGGGTGGGTGCAGACCGCTGGTAGCATGCGCTCCCTCTGTGCAGCCCCTCACCTGTAAGCATGCCTCCTACTGTGGGCAGCGGGGGGGGGGCCCTCCCCGTGGGCTGCTTGGAGAGCCTCCTGGGTGTAGCCCCTCACCTGCACTAGGAATCTGTTGTGCAGAACCCTGCAGGCCTGAGATGCCTACTGTGTGCAGGCTCCTTGTGCATGCCAGACCTACTGTGTGCAGGCTCCTGCTTGTTCCCCAACCTACTGTGTACAAGGCTGTGTGCATGCAAGTCCTACTGTGAGCAGGCTCCTTGTGCATGCCAGACCTCCTGTGTAGAGGGTCTGTGTGCATGCCAGACCTACTGTGTGCAGGCTCCTCGTGCATGCCAGACCTACTGTGTGCAGGCTCCTGCTTGCTCTCCAACCTGCTGTGCACAGGGCTGTGTGCATGCAAGCCCTACTGTGAGCAGGTTCCTTGTGCATGCCAGACCTCCTGTGTAGAGGGTCTTGTGTGCACAAGAACACCGTGTGCTCCTGTGTGCATGCCAGACCTACTGTGTGCAGGCTCCTTTATGTATGCAAGGTCTACCGTGTGTTTTCCTGCTTGCGTGCCAGACCTACTGTGTGTGGTCTTCTGAGTGCACTTGAGACCTGTGTCCCTGCCCCCGTGCGCCTGCTCACGGCACCCCCGAAACCCCCACCACAGCACATGAGTGTTTGCACCCAGCTTGTCTCCAAAGAACAACCCCCAGTGGAGCCTTCACAGAGCTGCTCCCCCACTTGCAGGGACCCCGCTCTATGCCCGCCTGGGGGGTGCCCACTGCATGCTGACGTGCCCCAAGGATGGGCAATGGCTGGCTGCAGCCCCCACGGTACTGTCAGGCTACTGTGGAGAGGGACAGGAACTGGTGCTGGGGAGGGGGCCTCTGTGAGGGCCCGTGTGGGGGGTGTCACAGTGGGCCCTGCCAGGGACCACGCTGGCTCTGGCTCTGGGGGCCTGGAAGGGCCGGGAAGAAGAGGCGCGATGCCCAGCTGGCCAGTGCACTCAGCTTGCAAGGCAGGGCACGGGGCCTCTGGGGTCTCCTGGAAGCCCAGAGGGCAGGTGGGTGAGTGCCCTGGGCAGGGCGCCAGCCGGTGGCTTCCCTGAAACTGGGCACAGCATCTGGGAGAGGTTTCCGGCCCGCCCGGCCCCCACCTGGCCCCGGGCACTCTCGGCATGGGGGGCGGGCAGGCGGGTCATGCCAAGGAGGGAGCCACCCTTGGCCCGTACACGCCCGAGCTGGCTGTGCACACAGGCTCACCCTCTCAGGGAACCCACTGAGAGCTGTAATTACGGACCAGGGCAGGGGAGGGCTGGGGCAAGGGAGGAAAAAGGTCCCCGGTAGGTGGGTGCTGGTGCAAAGAGGTGGCACGTGGGCATGAAACTGGGGACCCGGGATCAGGCACACTGTGACTCACGTGCGGGAACCCCAGGCAGGGGCCCAAGGGTGCACACACACGGCAACATGCGCACACACGTGTGTACACACGCAGACAGGTATGTAGACACGTGCACACACACACACATGCGTGCCTGCACGGTGCCGTCCTGCCGCCTCCCTCACCTTGTCATCTGGCTCCAGTCCTCATACCCTCTGCGGCTAAGACCTGCCTCTCGAGGCAAGACGCTTGAGAAGTTAAAGCGCTTTGGGGGCCAGAGGTTGGGCGCTGGCCTTGCATATGGTCCCGTGAGCAGCGAGCGCCAGGGAAAACCCCCCCGCGTGGAGAATCAGGAGCTAGCCCTGAGCACCACCGGGGCATGGCCACCCACCAAAAAAGTTAAGGCATTTGCCTTGCACTTGGTCAAACCTTGTTTGATCCCTGGCACACCCCCTTCCCCCGCCCCACAACTCTGCCGAGAATAATCACTTGAGCACCACCAGATGTGACCACAAACCTCAACCCCCACTAAAAAGATTTGCCTGCAGGTTGCAGAGATAGCACACTGCCTCCCCAGGTTTGGTCCCTAGTAACCCATAAAGTCCTTCGAGTCATGCCAGGAACGTTCCCTGCACTCAGAGCCAGGAGTCAGCCTGAGCACAGCTGGGCGGGGCCCCAAACAGAAACAAGAATGGATTTGTTTGGAGAAGGGGAGACCATGCGTCCCCCCATCTAGCGACTCCCCCGCGGTGTGCGTGAAGTCCTACTGTGTAAGGCTCTTGTGCATGTAAGACCTACTATGTGCGACAGTCTCTGAGGCTCCAGGTGTACACACAGGGTAATATGGTCCCATACACCTGTTCCCACCTGCTCTCAGGCTTGGATTTCCACTTCTTTTGTGGACTGTGGAAAGTTCCAGAAAACATGAGTAGGAGGGGCTGGAGAGCTGGTGCAGAGGGGACGGCACCTGTCCTGCATGGGGCTGGCCCAGGTTCCTTCTCCAGCAGCCCATAGGGTCCCCACCCCCGCCAAGAGTGGTTTTTGAGTAGCCGGGCAATAGCACAGAATCCACCCGCTTCGATCCCGGCATCCCACAGAGTTCCCCAGTGCACTGCAGGAATGATTCCTGAGTGCAGAACCAGGTGTAACCCCTGATCATCTCCAGGTGTGACCCCAAAACCACAACAAAAAGTGATCTCTGAGTGCAGAACCAGGAACAAGCCCTGAGACAGTCAGGTGGTGGCTCCCCCCCCCCCCCAAATAAAAAGCAGGATTTGGGGGAGGGGTCTTAAGAGAGCAGCTGGGGAAACTGAGGCCCATGAAGGGGAGGAGGGAGATGCTGGGGACCCTCTTCCTTCTCATCTTCTGCAGTCCCAGACAGCGGGTTCCTGGGTGGGGGACGCTGGGGATCGGGAATGCTCTGTCTCCCCGGAGACAGAGCCGGAGATTGAGCCTCTGAAATGCCCTTTCTGGGGTCAGAGCCATAGGACAGCAGGGAAGGCATTTGGCCTGTACACACCGGACCCAGGTTCGAAACTCGGCATCCCATAGGGTGCTTCAAGCACCACCAGGAGTAATTCCAGAGTGTGGAGCAGGAGTCGGCCCTGAGCATCACCAGGTGTGACCCAGACCACTCCCACCAACACCACACATGCTCCTCTTCTGTTAGCAGACTCACATTCACACACCTGCCCACAGTCTGGGACAAACACACACGCACACACTTTCCTGCTTCAGGGTGCCCTGGGCAGCCTCCAGCCAGGCCTGTCAGAGCGCCATTGTTGAGCGCCACTGGGGAGCTGGCATTCAGGGGTGGGGGTCTTGCATTCACGTGGGGTCTTGGGGAGCTGGCATTCATGAGGGGGTCTTGCATTCACGTGGGGTCTTGGGGGGCATTATTGGTGCATCTCTGTGGCTATGGGTGTTTTGGGGGCCCCACTGCAATCCTCCTTTCTGTGTGCCTGTGCTCAGGCATCTGGGTCCATGTGTCTGAACAATTCAGGCTGTCTAGCTGGGTTTGTGGGTTTATAGGTCGGGGTGGGGGGGGAAATGGGGTTCACAGCCTCCAAGTTCCAAATTTCAGATTCATTTGAGGGTTGGGGGAACTTGGGCAGTGACACAAGATACCAACAACCGGGACCAGAGCGATAGCACCAGCGGGAGGGCGTTTGCCTTGTGGTGCGGCCCACCCGGGTTCCATCCCGGCATCCCATATGGTCCCCCTGAGCACTGCCAGGAGTAATTCCTGAGTGCAGAGGCTGGAGTAACCCTGAGCATCGCTGGGTGTGACCCAAAGAGCAAAAAAAAAAAAAAAAGATACCAACAACCACGATGATGGTGATAACAACGATGACACAGCCTCTGGATATATATATATATATATATATATATATATATTGCTTTTTTGGGTCACACCCAGCAATGCTCAGGGGTTACTCCTGGCTCTGCACTCAGGGAATTACTCCTGGCGGTGCTCAGGGGACCATATGGGATGCTGGGGATCGAACCCGGGCCGACACAGGCGGCGCGTGCAAGGCAAACGCCTACCTGCTGGACTATCTCTCCCGGTCCCATGGATATTTTTTCATGCTGCGGACAGAATCCAGGACCTTACACAAACATACACACCTATAAGACTTGCATTTTCACCCCCAAGTTAAGTTTATGGAGGTTGAATTTCCAAACAGCAAAAGCTGGGGCTGCAACAATAGTACAACAATAGTACATTTGCCTTGCCTATGGCCAACCGGGGTTCCATCAATGGGATCCAATATGGTCCCTTGAGCACCACCAGGAGTAATTCCTGAGTGCAGAGCCAGGAGTAACCCCTGAGCATTGCCGTGTGTGACCCACCAAAGGAAAAAAAAAAAAGCAAAAGTTCATTTGGAAGGGTGCGTGCAAATGCCTCTTGGACGCGACGTGCTGGTCTGTCGGGCTCGCTAATCAGAAGAGGTTAGAATCCGCCCCTGGAAGTCCAGGCTCTGATGACAGGGACCTGCTACCACCACCTTCTCTCTGGCTCTAGCTGGTCTTTTTCCTGAAAGTATCATTAGTGAGAGCTCAGCTAACTGAGCAGGGATGACAGAGACGCTGCTGTTTGTCAGGAGTCTGCCCTGGGACAAACCGGGGCTGAAATTCACACGCTGTCAACTGTCAACTAGGAAACACACACCAGAGGGTTGCTGCTGTGTTTAAACAGCAACTGCCCCATCAGCCTCCCCTCCTGGCCCCGCCTACCCACTTCCTGTCTGTGGAGGGGCATCAGTGGATCCTAGCTTAGGTGTGTGTGTGGGCTGTAGTCATGAGGGTCATCCCTGGGCTCCCTGAGAATCCTATTGACAATGCTGGCAGCTCTTTGTCCTGGTCACCTGGGGGTGGGGAGGGATGTCCTTAGTTTTGGGGAGAGATTAGAAATAGGGTTATTGGGGCGGAGCCATAGCACAGCTGGGTGGGCGTTTGCCTTGCATGTGGCCGACCTGGGTTCGATCCCCGGCATCCCATATGGTCCCCCGAGCACCGCCAGGAGTGATTCCTGAGTGCAGAGCCAGGAGTAACCCCTGAGCATTGCCGGGTGTGACCCAGAAAGGCAGAAAAAAATATATATATATACATAGGGTTATTATTTTTTGGGCTGCGTGGAGGTCCAGTTACAGCCAGAGGTGCTCAGGGACTACTCCTGGAGGGTCCCCTGAGACCCTGTGGGATGTCGATGATTGCACCCGGTCAGCTGTGTGCAAGATAAGGGTCCTGGGGTTGTGCTTTTTCTCTTTGGCTCCCTAAAAATTAGAAATAAAGTTCCTTAGAACATTCCCGCAGAGACAAGTTTTTCATTTCTCTTGGATAATGCTGGGGGCGTATGATGGGGTTTTTGCATGAGTAAACACCTCGCATTTTAAACTCAGCTCTCGCTAATCCCCCGGCTAAGGGCTATGATGAGGCACTTCTCTGCAAAAGGACCCCCCCCCACGCACGCACACACACACGCGCGCCGCACGCAGTGTGCTGGGAAGCGGGAGCGACACCCACGTCCCCGGCAGACGCCCAGGGGCTCCCGGCACACACAGCCGCGTGGCTGTCCCCTTTACCCTCGGCACAGCCGCCAGCGGGCCCTGCCGTCCAGACGTGCTACAGACACACAGCGATTTGTTCCTCTTTCCAGTCACCCCGTCTGGTCCTGACAGTAATTAGCTCCCAGACTGGCGGCGAGCCGCTGGTGAACAGGGAGTCATCACTGCGGGCCCCTACGCCCACGGGCACCGTGTGTGTGTGTGTGTGTGTGTGTGTGCGTGCGTGCGTGTGTGTGCATGTGTCTAGGCTGAACAGGAGGGCAGTTTGGGGAAAGTGAGGGGCACCTGGTGTCCCCTCCTCTCCTACACTCCTCAAAATACTTTTTGTTTGCTTTTGGGCCACACCTGGCGCCGTTCAGGGGTTTATTCCCGGCTCGGCACGCAGTAATCATTCCTGGCGGTGCTCAGGGGACCCTATGGGGTGCCGGGGATGGAACCTGGTCAGTGGCTTGCAAGGGAAACATCCTCCCAACTGTATGATCGCTCAGACCCCTCAAAGTAGACCTTTTTGGGTGCAGCCTGCAGTGTTTCCCACGCACAGGACCGTTGCACCTTGCAACGCTGCCCAAGACCTTTCCACGTACCAGGCTCGCGGGTGCGTGGCTTGCAAAGCAAAGGGGAGCAGCGCACGCGCCGGCGGAGGGGAGTGGCCTTGTAGGCCCCCGCCCGTTCCCGGCCCCCGGAAGACCGGCGGCGGCGGCGGCAGCAGCAGCGCTGACGTCACGGGTTTCCACTGGGGCGCTCGGGGCCGGGATTCCCTGCAGAGGGAAGGCTGGTGACGGCGGCGGGGGTGGGGAAAATGACGTCAGCCCCCGGCGCTTCTGCAGCCGACGGTGGGCGGCTAGACGGGGGGGGGGGGGGACCTGGGCTGGGCAGATCAAAGAGCCTCCTCGGCGCCTCGCTCTTATGCTGGCGGTGTTCCCATTTCGTAGATGGGGGAAACTGAGGCCTCGCCTCCCCCATCAATCCTGGGAACCGTCAGCGCACGCCTGGCGCCGAGGATAGAATTCCGGCGGCTCCTCCAGGGGTTTCTTGAGAGTCCAGAAGCGAGGGTCGTGGGACTGCAAGACCTCTTTGCTCAGAGTTTGTGTGTGTGCGTGTGTGTATGTGTGTGTGTGTGTGTGTGTGTGTAATACCCCGGGGTGCTGAGGGCTGACTCCTAGGCCTGCGCTCAGGGGCTTTGGGAACCCCACGGAGTACCGGGCATCGAACCGGGTCCAGCGTAAGGGCCAGCTTCCCATACCCGCTGTCCTATTGCTTCCACCCCGTGACCAATTGTGTTTTTTGGGGTCCACCCCGGCTATTATGCAGCAGCCCCGGTGGGCCCCCCAGAGAGGAGGCTCCGAGCCAAGTGGGCCTCTGCAGTCACATCTGTGCTGGCGGTCACTGCTCAGCTCAGGCCCTGCGGTGGCCAGAGGCGGTGCCCAGGTCCCAGCCAGGCCGCCCGCGCTGCTGCGGGCGTGTCCACCACTGGCTGCCCGGGCGCTGAGGCCAGGCCGAGTGGATGCTAAAA
>JAJIBD010016837.1:0-30482 GCA_021461705.1 Cryptotis parvus | reverse complement strand
TTTCTTTCTTTCTTTTCTTTCTTTCTTTCTTTCTTTCTTTCTTTCTTTCTTTCTTTCTTTCTTTCTTTCTTTCTTTCTCTCTTTCTTTTTCTTTCTTTTTCTTTCTTTCTTTCTTTCTTTCTTTCTTTCTTTCTTTCTTTCTTTTTCTTTCTTTTCTTTCTTTCTCTCTTTCTTTCTTTCTCTTCTTTCTTTCTTTCTTTCTTTCTTTCTTTCTCTCTCTCTTTCTTTCTTTCTTTCTTTCTCTTTCTTTCTCTCTTTCTTTCTCTCTCTCTTTCTCTTTCTCTCTCTTTCTCTCTCTCTCTTTTTCTCTCTTTCTTTCTTTCTCTCTTTCTCTTTCTTTCTCTCTTTTCTTTCTTTCTCTCTTTCTTTCTTTCTCTCTTTCTTTCTTTCTCTCTTTCTTTCTTTCTCTCTTTCTCTCTTTCTCTCTTTCTTTCTTTCTCTCTTTCTTTCTTTCTTTCTTTTTCTTTCTTTCTTTCTTTCTTTCTTTCTTTCTTTCTTTCTTTCTTTCTTTCTTTCTTTTTCTTTCTTTCTTTCTTTCTTTCTTTCTTTCTTTCTCTTTCTTTCTCTCTCTCTCTCTCTCTCTTTCTTTCTTTCTTTCTTTCTTTTCTTTCTTTTCTTTCTTTCTTTCTTTCTTTCTTTTTCCTTCCTTTCCTTCCCTTCCTTCCTTCCTTCCTTCCTTCCTTCCTTCCTTCCTTCCCTTCCTTCCTTCCTTCCTTCCTTCCTCCCTTCCTTCCTTTCTCTCTCTCTCTTTCTTTCTTTCTCTTTCTTTTTCTTTCTTCCTTTCTTTGTCATACCTGGCAATGCTCAGGGCTTAATCCTGGCTCTGCACTCATGAATTACTCCAGACAGTGCTCAGGGGGCATTATGGAATACCAAATATCAAACCCAGGTCTACTGTGTGCAAGGCAAATGCCCTCCCCACTGCACTATAGCTCTGGACTCAAGGGGGCCTGATTCTCTTGTCTTAAATTAAATCCAGACTATCTGTTCTACTGGGGTGCTGAGCCTCAGAACAACTTGTCTAGAAAGGACCTTCACATGCAGTTGCCGTCAGAAAGGTAAACCTCAGAAGAAAAGTAAACCTCATCTGCCATCCCACTGGCCTTCCTATGGTTTTGCAACACGACTGGCTGATGTGAGTGAGAACACAGCTCCCCTAGGAGTGCGGGTCCAGCCAGCAGCTGATGGGCTTGGACAGGTGAACCCCTTCTCAATGGAGCTCACAAAGAGCCTCCTTACCCACAAAGATCTATTTCAGTGCAAATGTGCCATGCTGCTTCCAGATCGCACTTCCTGAAGTGTGTTTCCTAGGATACATCGGGTGATCTGAGAGATCACATAGGCATGCGTTTGAGGTATTATGTATTCATTTCACTATATAGTTGAATAAATTTGTTTTTGATTTTGGGTTTGGGAGCCACAACCAGAGTGCTTCAGGGGCTTTTCCTGTTTGATGCTCAGGAGTCACTCGGGGGTGTCGGAGGCATCGTTTGTGGTGCAGGGATTTGAACAGGGTCAGCCACATGCAAGGTAAATGCCTTTACCTCTGTACTATCTCTTAGTCCCGAACATCCGACTTGTTACTCTGCAAGACAAATCTTTAAACAAATCTTTGGGTCAAGATAGGCTTCTGATTTCAGAATAGCTCAAGCGTTATTTAACAGCATGGAACAGAGTTCTCAATTCAAAGGCATTATTATTTTGTAGTAAAACATGTGGTAAAACAACAAGCCAGACGACCCCCTACTCCATGGGGGCCACCATTTTCCACATCCGGATTTCCCCCTGCGTCACAACTCCACCCAGGAGACCAGACTATCACAGACCTAGTGGCCGAGTGGTTCATCAATAGATGCTTTATTTAGAGGTGACTACAACAGTATGCCACCCCCACGGCAAGCCTGGCAAGCTGCTCGTGTCGTATTTGATATGCCAAATACCAGTAACATTTATATTAGGTCATTCCCATGACCTAATATAATGGTTTGAGGTTCTTTATGTTCCTGGAGCAAGCGGATGCCTTTGGGTTCTACAAGCATGAGACAGGACATATGGAGATATTACTGGTGCCCGCTCTAGCAAATAGATGATCAATGGGAAGATAGTGATAGTGATAGTGAAAACATGTGGATATTCATCACTTGATCACTTGATCACTTGACATCCTGTTATTCATTGATTTGCTTGAGCGGGCGCCAGTAACATTTCCATTTGACCCTATCACGTGCTAGTGTAGCCCAATGGCATCTGGTTGATTCATAAATATGAAGAGCCTCAAACTGTTCATTCAGGGTCTTGAGGAAGAAATCTGACCATCTTGTAGGTGGGCGGCCACGTGATCTTTTGACATCCCGTGGGATCCAGTCGATAATGGCTCTAGTCCAGCGGTCGTCTCCAAATCGCATTACATGTCCAGCCCATCTGATTTTCGATGCCTTGGCAAACAAGACAGAGTCCCTGACTCTAGAACAGCGACAGAGGTCGAACTCTGGATTCCTTCTCTCACTGAGTGAGGCGTGATATTCCAAGCATAGCTCTTTCTTCATCATAAGTGGGATAAGTTAAGTCTAATAATAGCCTCACATTGATTCATATGAAGTGTTCCAGCCAAATTAATTATTAAAAATAATGTTTTCAAGTGTTTTTACATTTTTTTGATTTACAGATTAATGATTCTTAACCCATAGCAAAATAAGCCAAGAGGGCAAAATGATAAGTCTAAGAACTTTAGTCCTAAACTATACTTTGTTGTACACAAAACACTTCTCATTATCTGATTGTGAGGCAGAAAAATTCATGTTACAAATGCGAGATGTGAGGATCAGAGAGGTAAGTGATGGAGCCAGCATCACACAGCTCATTAGAGATGTCAGCTCCTCTGCCTGTGTGCTGGATCTTCCTTGTGCCACCCACACAGCATAAAGTAAACCCTGCATGATCCAAGTTGCAGAGACTGGATTCTCGAATGTGTTCCCTTGCGTACACAGAGGCTTCCCCTCCAGGGAAGAGTCTTACCAAACTCTGCAATTCCCAAGGAAGGCTTGTGGAGGGGGAGATGCAACCTTGCTGTGTTTGAGTTGAAATACCCTTCTATCCAAGGTGGTAGTCTCAATTGTGGTGGCAGCACAAACAGCCCAGTCCAAATAGTTATTCTGTGCCTGTGGTATTTCACGGGAGCCACTGTTGCTTCCCCCAAACATTATCTCATTTGTCACAAATACTGAATTTTTTTTTTATTTTTTTGGGTCACATCTGGCAATGCTCAGGGGTTACTCCTGGCTCTGTACTCAGGAATTACTCCTGGTGGTGCTCCGGGAACCATATGGGATGCTGGGGATTGAACCAGGGTCAGTCACGTGCAAGGCAAATGCCCGTACCTGCTGGGCTATCGCTCCAGCCCCTATAGACTGAGCATTTGTGATATGCCAGGCACTCTACCCCCAGTGCTTTCTTGAGTGTGTTATTACCACTTCCTCTCCCCAGATGAAGACATGGGGATTCAGAGATGTGATTAACGTTGCTGAGCTGGTGAAGTCAGGTTTGGTTCTGGGACACACTCTTGACCTACACTTTGCACAGACTTAAGAGCAAAGCCCTAGATTCTGACCTGTAAGAAGTATTCCTTTCCCCCTGACTCCACGCTGCTGTGGATGAGCAGGCAGGACAGATGTACTCGGGAAACAGGGATCATAGATTTCCCACAGTCACTTTGGAGAGACTAAGACGGACTCAGGAATGCTTTATTTGCATGACACAGCCACAAAGATCCTTAAATGACGCTGTTACAACTCTGATTTTGCATCTAAAGAAGGAAAGCTTTGAAAAACTGCTTCACAAGTAGATCCACTTTTTGCATGTCTCATGTTCCAGAAATTCAAGAACACATTGATGCAACTGCCTACCTCTGATGATGCAGCTGTGAGGAAGTGTGAGGGGACTTGCGGTATTCAGGAAATCACAGGAGGTACCTGTGACTGAAACAAGAAGTCAGAATGGGATTAGGTGACACATTGGGGACAATGATTAGACTATGACGGGCCCGGTTGTTCTCACTGAAGAATGAGGTTTTGTTTTTAGGCAGTGTCAAAATCATGCTTGTGGTTTTGACCACAAGAATGACATGGTCCTGTTTCCATGTATGGTGCCTTATTTGACTTGGAAATCAGATATTGCTTCCTGGAAGAGGTGACATTCAAGCTAGGACTGAAAGAATGGACGAGGTGTCTCCCAAAAAGGGATAACTGTTCATCCAGTTATTTGGGGCAGCAAGGGGAGTGAAGATTCACAGTGATATGAGCTAGCTATTTCCATGAGTTGAGCACCTACTGTGAGTCCAGGCCATGTACATGAAAAATCCCTTTTATTTCACAATAGATGCTAACTTCGTGCAGGATAAAGAAAACAACTTTGAAATATGTGTCAGGGTGGGATTGGGGGAGCTTCCAGGCCTTGATTTGGACAACCCCCCATCCCAAGGAGGGGGTCTCGAATCAGAAGAAAAAAAAAGAAAAAAAAAAAAAAGAAATGCGTGTTATACATATGCATTGACAGTGCTCAGAGTGACATAGATGCTCATAAAAGAAGTAAAATGTCAACGTATGGCTGAGCTCATGGTTCTCTGTCTTCCTTTAACTCCAGCACAATCCCTCTAAGGAAAGTCAGAGCTCTTAAGGTGGGACTCTGGCCCTTCCTGTCATGCCCCAGGTCATGCGGGCTCAGAGCACAGAGAGATGGAGGGACAGTGGAAGCTCAGACATAAGTGCATGTCTAAGTCATTAATTCCAGGAGCTTTGGCAGCCTAGTGACAGTTCCAAACTCAGTCTCTCCAGACTCCACTCCGGCTTTCAAATGTCCCTGTATGCCTGCCGGGACTATGTTAATCAAAATGAGATTACACCAGGCAAGCGAGGAGGGTTCCCAAGAAACCATATTTAATTTTAGCATTGGTTTCCCTAGCTTGGCTGCTAATCTTTTGTCTTCATACTTGTCACTCAGCATTTTTTTCAAGTCCAGATACTGTAGGTGAAACAGTCTCCAGCAAGAATTCTTGGAGCAGACCTCTTTACAGCCAGACCTGTTCAGGGGCAATTCTGAGAGACCAAAGACATCCCAAGGGCTGGCTAGGATTTGAGGGCTATGGGTGCTGCTGTAAGCCTGTGGAGAAGGAACCATTTCTGTGACCAACCCCTGCTCCCCTATCATCTTGTGAAACTCAAGGAATTGGCCATAAGAGTGGAGCAAAGGCCTTTGAAACATGTTAGATGAAAATCAGCCTCATCAGAAATGACTCCACATTTAAAGTCGGGCTCTGACAGAGAGAGGTTGACCGTGAAAGGAAGTGAGGAAACCATGGGGACAGGCAGGCAGCCCCGAGCTCATGGGAGAGGCCCTAGGTTGGAGGAACTAAACCTGCCTGGAGTCAAAGGGGTCCAGTCAGGGGTCAGGCTCCTCCCTGGTGGAAACACAGTCCATGGGAGCAGACCCGTTGATAACATCAGACTCTACACAGAGACTTAGTCTCGGGCAGTTGGAGCTAAATATCCCAAAAGAGAGAGCATTAGGAGCCAAACCTGTTCCCTCCTAATTCTTATGAAGTCATGCGAGCTAACAAGAACTGGGGAAGAGAAGCCGTGCACAAAGGACCAGGGATAACCTGAGAATGACTGTCTTTGGCCCAACTCAGGCCAGGTGCTCCTGGGATAAGAACAAATTTAAGGATTTAAAATGAATAATATTGTCAAAATACAAAGTGTGTGTGTGTGTGTGTGTGTGTGTTTGTGTAATAATGACAATGAGTCTTCTTCGCCCAGCCAGTAAGAGGTCCATAATGGTCAGGCCCCTAATTATCAGTGTAGCTTTGACTCTCTGTTGTAGTTTTTAAAAAATTATTTCTAAATATTTCTTTACATGGGTATCAGTCAGATTGGACTTGGGCCCACTCTAATGACATCATTGAACTTAATTATATGTTTAAACATCCTATCTCCAAACACACTGTCATATTTTGAGGTGGGGGTTGAGGTTTGAATATATGAATTTGTGGTGGGGATGCGATTCAGACTGTAGCATAAATCTCTTAAAACACTGTAGGAAAAGCGGGCATTGTGTCTAGAAGAGGAATGAGTGGAGGTGGGCTGCAGTATGTTGGATGATCATTAGCCATTGATTCATCGGAGACTCCCCCAAAAAAGACAATATGCCCCCCTTCTGCCTGGGATATCAGCTCCCAGTCGACTTTTCTGAAAGAATGAGAAGGAACAGGAGTGTGAGGAATATATAAATATCTTAACAATACTGAAAAATACCTCCACACTGAGATCATCAAACCAAAGTGAGCAAATGAAAAGGGGCAGGAGAACAGATTGTTTTACTGAGTAAGATTTCATATGGGATTGGCAAAGCTGCAGACCCTGGAAGGTGACACTTCTGAGATAAGACAGCAACAGCCCCATCAGACATGCACAACATAGAATCTGAATCCAGTTTTGTGCCCTCTTTAGTGGTACTGGGGACCAAACTGAAGTACTATGTATGGCCAGTAAGTTATGAAATTATTCATGATTGGATTTAAGTCATATAATATTCTAACACCCGTCCCTTATACACTGGTGTTAAATATAACACTAATGTATATTTCCTGCCACCAATGTCCTCAGTTTCCTTCCCTTCCTTCCCCTCCTTTTGGGCATTACGGTTTACAATACAGGTACTGGAGGGTTATCATGTTTTTCCCTAGTTAAGAACATTTACACTATTGTGTTAACTGTTTATCTATGGTCCTTCTCGTTGGTGAAAAAGATGATAATGGATCTTAATAATTGTACTAGTTTATTGAGTGTGGAAATATGATATGGATATAAAATTCACATATTTCCTTCTTGTATCTGTACAATCCTTTGAAGTGGGTCTTAGTTGAGAGCCACCAAGTCAAACTAAATGTAGGTTTCAACTTTGAGATTTGACTCTAGTCTGGCCCACTTTATAACCCCATTATATAATCACTGGAATGTAGCCTACAGCAGAATGTCCTTGAAAGTATGGCCTACAGGCTGGAATCTCAGGTTTTCCATAGTCAGGAAGATCATTCTCATCTGCAGCACTACCCTTCCAAGTAAGAACTGTGGAGATGGTTCTGGTTCTGCATCCCAAGGCCTGGTGGACATGGGTCCTACGGAAGGCAATGACGCTGCTTAGACTCAGTAAATAAGGACTGCATTTTCTCTCGGTTTAACTGTATCACTTTCTGCAGACAGTGGCAGTGTGATAATAGTAGTGGGTGGGAGGATTAATTGGTGCCTTTTTTTAAATCCTGCATCCAATATCCTTGGTCAAGGAAATTGAGTTACTCCAGAGGTTATGAAAGGGAACATTGGTAATAAAGTACAAAGAGATGGATTACGCTTGGATGTTCAACTTTTTCAATGCTAAGCAATTGGTTAACTCCTACCTGTTTGACGGTGATGAATGGCTGAGGATCTAAAATTATCCACCTCATACCCTCACAATGACTTTTCTTGCATCTAAATAAAGCTAAGAATGAGCACTAATTAACCTATTTTCTCTCTATTCGTCACAAGAGGTCAGATTTTGATGGGTTTCCAGATTCTTTCCTTCTTCCCCCCATCTCAATTATAGAGACAATGATGATAATTCATGATAAGAGATATGACAAGGGAGCTCAGTCCTAAGATTGATACCAATTAATAGAAACTACACAATATAGTGAAATGATTGGTCTCTGGTTGATATCATTCATATAATTTTTAAAAAAAAATTTATTATACCACCGTGAGACATACAGTTACAAAGGTGTTCATAATTGGTTCTTGATAATACAGTATTCCAGCACCCATCCCTCCACCAGTGCCCCATTTCCACCACCAATGTACCCCACCCCCTCCCACCCACCCCCCAGGATGCCTCAATAGCAGGTGGCCCTGTTTCCTTTCTTTCTCTCTCTGTCTCTCCCTCTGTCTCTGCATCTCTCTCCCTCTTCTTTTTACACATTGTGGCTAGCCCTGCAGATATTTAGAGTTTATCACTTAAGTCTCTTTGTGTATATTCAATGGTGAGTTTTAATCTGCCATTACCATTTCACACATTTAGTAAAACACTGGTATCTATTTATATCCTATTAATGAATGCAGTCATTCTATATCTGTCCTTTTCCTTCTGACTAATTTCACTCAGCACGATAATCTCCATGTCCATCCATTTGCAGGTAAATTTCATAATTTCATCTTTTCTGACAGCTGCATAGTATTCCATAGTGTAGATGTACCACAGTTTCTTTAGCCAGTCCTCTGTTCTCAGGCATTTAGGTTGTTTCCAGATTCTAGCTATAGTGAATAGCGCAGAGCTGAATAAAGAAGTACAGATAGTGTTTCTGCTATGTGTTTTTCGGTCTCTCAGGTATATTCCCAGAAGTGCTATTGCTGGATCAAATGGGAGCTCAATGTCTAGTTTTTGGAGGAATGCCCATATTGTTTTCCAAAAGGGCTGGACCAGTCGGCACTTCCACCAACAGTGGATGAGAGTCCCTTTTCCCCCACATCCACGCCAGCACCGGTTGTTCTTGCTGTTTTGGATGTGTGCCAGTCTCTGTGGGGTGAGATGGTACCTCATTGTTGTTTTGATTTGCATCTCCCTGATGTATAAAGATGAAGAGCACTTTTTTCATATGCCTTTTGACCATTTGAATTTCTTCTTTTTGGAAGCTTCTGTTCATCTATTCTCCCCATTTTTTGATGGGGTTGGCTGTTTTTTTCTTGTGAAGTGCTACCAGTGCCTGATGTATCCTGGATATTAACCCCTTGTCAGATGGGTATTGGGTGAATATCCTTTCCCACTCTGTGGATTCTCTTTGTATCTTGGTCACCGTTTCTTTTGAGGTGCAGAAGCTTTTCAATTTTATATAATCCCATTTGTTTATCATTGCTTCCATTTGCTTGGTCAGTGGTGTGTCGTCTTTAAAGATACTTTTAGTTTCGATGTCGTAGAGCGTTTCTCCTATGTTTTCTTCGATGTACCTTATAGATTCATGTCTGATGTTGAGATCTATAATCCATTTTGATCTGACTTTTGTGCATGGTGTTAGATGGAGGTCTAAGTTCATTTCTTTACACGTAGCTGCCCGGTTTTCCCAGCACCATTTGTTGAAGAGGCTTTCTTTGCTCCACTTAATATTTTTTTGCTCCTTTATCGAAGATTAAGTGGTTGTATATTTCAGAGTGTTTCAGGATATTCAGTTCTATTCCATAGGTCTACTGGTCTGTCTCTATACCAATGCCACACTGTCTTAATTACAACTGCTCTGTAGTAGAGCTTGAGGTTGGAGAAAGTGATACCTCCCATCTTCTTTTTCCCAAGGATTGCTTTAGCTATTTGTGGGGGTTTATTATTCCATACAAATTTCAGGAGTGTTTGTTCAATTTCTTTGAAAAACATCATGGGTATCTTTATAGGAACCGCATTGAATCTGTATAAAGCTCTAGGGAGTATTACCATTTTGATAATGTTAATCCTTCCAATCCATGAGCAGGGAATGTGTCTCCATTTTCTCAGGTCTTCTTTTATTTCCTGAAGTAATGTTTTGTATTTTTCTTTGTAGAGATGCTTTACATTCTTTGTCAAATTGATTCCTAGGTATTTGATTTTCTGTGGCACAATTGTGAATGGGATAGGTTCTTTAATGTCCCTTTTTTCTTTTTCACTGTTTGCATATAGGAAGGCCATTGACTTTTGGGTATTGATTTTGTACCCTGCCACTCTACTATAGGAATGTATTATTTCTAGGAGCCTCTTGGTAGAGAGTTTTGGGTTTTCCAGGTATAATATCATGTCATCTGCAAATAGTGATAACTTGGCTTTTTCCCTTCCTATATGGATGCCCTTGGCCATGGTGTACAATCTTTTTGATGACTCTTTGGATTCTATTTGCTAGTATTTTGTTGAAGATCTTAGCATCTGTATTTATCAGGGAGATTGTAGGTTTCCTTTTTTGTGACATCTCTGTCTGCTTTGGGTATCAGGGTGGTATGTGCCTCATAAAAGCTATCTGGGAGTGTTTCTGTTTCTTCAATTTGCTGGAAGAGCTTGAAAAGAATTGGGAGTAGGTCCTCTTTAAAGGTTTGGTAGAATTTGCTGGTGAATCCATCTGGACCTGGGATTTTGTGTTTGGGGAGACTTTTGATTACCAATTCCATATCCTCGATGGAGATAGGTTTGTTGAGGTATTCCAAATCTTCTTGTTGCAGACTTGGGAGGCTATAGGAATTCAGGAATTTGTCCATTTCTTCTAGGTTTTCTTGATTTGTGGCGTACAGGCTCTCATAGTAATCTCTGATGATCTTTTGAATTTCTGTGGTTTCTGTTGTGATGTTCCTGTTTTCATTTTTGATTCTATTTATTTGGGTTCTCTCTTTTCCTTTTCTTACAAGTCTTGCAAGTAGTTTGTCAATCTTGTTTATTTTTTCAAAGAACTAGCTTTGGGTTTCGTTGATCTTCTGGATTGTTTTTGACATTCCATCTCATTGATTTCTGCTCTAAGTTTTATTATTTCTTTCTTTCTGCTTGGGTTGGGCTCCTTTTGTTGATCACTCTCTAACATCTTAAGTTGTGAGGTCCGACTTTTTTTGATGTCCTTTTCTTCTTTTCTGACGAATGCTTGAAGAGCTATGAACTTGCCTCTTAACACTGCTTTTGCTGTATCCCACAAGTTCTGGTAATTCATGTCTTTAGTCTCATTTATTTCCAGGAATCTTTGGATTTCCTCTTTTATGACTTGCTGGTTGTTCAGCAGTGAGCTGTTTAGTTTCCAGGTACTTGGTATTGGTCTCCGTTTTTGTGTACAATTAACTTCTATTTTCAGTGCATCATGGCCTGAAAAAATAGTTGGCACAATTTCTATCTTCTTGATTTTATGGAGGTATGATTTATGGCTCAGCATGTGATCTATTTTGGAGTATGTTCCATGTGCACTGGAGAAGAAAGTGTATTCAGATTTTTGGGGGATGAAATGCCATGTATATGTATACCAGCCCTCCTTCTTTCATCTCTTCTTTTTAGGGCCAGTATTTCCTTGGTAAGTTTCAATCTTGTTGATCTATCCAGGGTTGATAGAGAGCAGTGTTGAAGTCTCCAACTACAATTGTGTTGCTGTCAATATCTTCTTTGAAGTCTATTAGTAGTTGTTTTAGGTATTTTGCTGGCCCTTCGTTGGGTGCATATATGTTTAATAGCGTGATTTCTTCCTGATATATGCATCCCTTGACTATTAAGAAGTGACCTTCATTGTCCCTTCTGACCTTCTTTAGCCTGAAGTCTATGTTGTCGGATACCAGTATGGCTACCCCAGCCTTTTGGATGGGTTGTTTGAGTGAAGGATTGTTTTCCAGCCTTTTATTTTGAGCCTGTCTGTGCTGCGATTGTTCAGGTGTGTTTCTTGAAGGCAGCAGAATGTCGGATTCAATTTTTGGATCCATTTTGCCACTCTGTCTCTTAACTGGTGCATTTAGACCATTGGCATTGAGAGAGATTATTGTCATGGGATTTTGTGCCATCTTTCTGTATAGGTTGGTTGTTCTTTTTGGGTTATGTCTCATCTTGTAGTAGATCTTTCAGTCCTTCTTTTAAGGTTGGTTTTGATTTTACAAAGTTCCTAAGCTGTTGTTTATCCAAGAAGTTGTATATCTGTCCTTCAAATCTGAGTGAGAGTTTAACTGGATAAAGAATTCTTGCTGAGGCATTCATTTCATTAAGTTTTTTTTTACTATATCCCATCACTGCCTTCGGGCTTGGAGGGTGTCTTCTGAGAAGTCTGCTGAAAGTCGAATGGATGCTCCTTTCTATACAATTTCCTTCTTTGATCTTGCTGCCTGAAGTATTATGTCTCTGTCTATGGCATCCATTACTTTGACTAGGATGTGTCTTGGGGTCTTTCTATTGGGGTCTCTTCTTGCTGGTACGCGTCGGGCTTCTTGGATCTGGATGCCTTCGTCCTTTAACTCAGGGAACTTTTCAGCCAGGATGTTTTTAACTGTTTTAATTTCCTTGGGGTTACTTTCCTGTCTCTCTGGGACTCCTATGATTCTTATGTTATTCCACCTGGCTTCATCCCATTGTTCTCTGTTTCGTTGCTGATCCATTATCCGGTCTTTTTCCATCTTATGTAGATCTCTGAGTGCTTTCTGCAGCTCATCTTCAGTCTCACTGATTCTCTCTTCTGCTGCTGTCATCCTACTGTTGAGAGCCCCTATTGTGTTTTTCATTTCATCTACTGAGTTTTTAAGCGATGATATTTCTATTTGCATGGTTCTCATTTCTGCTCTCATTTCCCTCCCGTAGTTTATTGACTGCCCTTTCAACTGCTTCGTTTATGTTTTCCTGTATTTTATTGGACATCTCCATTTTTTCGTTGAGCTCCTTAAACATCCTACCAATTTCTTCTCTAAATTCATTGTCAGAGAGATCATGCACATCTGCATTCTTTTTGAGTCTTCAAGGTTGATTCCTTCATCTGTTCGTCGAACTGGGGATCTGCGTTGTTTCCCCATGGTGTTGCGGCGTTCAGGGATAGATTCCTCTAGTGTACTGTTTCTTTTTTCTTGAGGGTATTACCTTCCCTTGGTGTTGAATTTCCTAGTTTTTGTATTAATAAGCAGCCATGTGAGCGACTGCACGCCCACCAGTCGCACCCACCAGGGAGAATACCTGAGGCGGAGACAGGCCGGTGTGAAAGTTCAAAATGTCCATTTACTTCCGCTTCTGCTTGGACTTCTTGGGGTTGTAGTTCCCCCTTCTGCCGAGGCCTGGGACTCTACCACGACCCCAGGCACTCGCCTAGCCAGCCGCACACCCCAGGGAGAATACCTGAGGTGGAGACAGGCCCCATTCATATAATTTTTTAAATGGAGATAATCAAATAAGTTTATTGTCACTAGACTGCCAAATCTTTGAGAAGCCAGGAAATTGAATTGCCAGGTGTTCCTCCTGGCTCTTCACTCAGGAATTACTCCTGGCGGTGCTCAGGGGACCATATGGGATGCTGGGAATTGAACCCGGGTCAGCTGCATGCAAGGCAAATGCCCTACCTTCTGTGCTATCACTTCCGCCCCTGCCTTGACAATTTGTATCTCACATATTTAATAGCAAAAATCAGTTTGATGTGTTAAGAACTTTATGTGTCAGAAAGGGAACTTTCCCCCTTTTTTTAATTTAATATTTTATTATACCACCGTGAGATATACAATTACAATGTTGTTCATGTTTAGAGGTTTCGGTCACATAGTGTTCCAGCACCTCACCCTCCATGAGTGCCCATTTCCTACCACCAATGTCCCCAATTCCCTCCCCCTCCCATAGCCTGCGTAAATGGCAGGTTCTTTTTCTCTTTTCTCTCTCCCTCTCTCTCTTTTCCTTTTCTTACACATTGTGGGCTGCACTACCTACACTTAGAGGCCATCATGTGCCTCTAAGTGTAGGTATTTAATGCTCAGTTCTAGGTTGGTATTAGCCCAGAATGGGCACTTTAAAAGGCATTGGAGTCCTTTTCTTGGCTCTGGGTTTGGGGGAAGCCACCTTTATACTTATGGACTTTGTTATACAAAATACCACATCCAAAATCACTTTAAAGTTTTGGAAAATGGAAAACTAAGCACTTATATTCCTATTCCAATTTAACATGTGAGTAGCCAAGATCCCAAAGTCACATATATAGTCAATGACTGGCTGGTACTGTGCTCACACTTTCGTGCGCAAGGTTTCAGAAAACATTTCTCGTAGGAAAAGCAATGCAAGATTATCACAATCTATAACTCAGGGTTATGAAACTTGCGCTTCAACTTTCAGGTGATTTTGAATTTAAAATGAGGCTTGAAAGGTGTCTGGGGCTTCTCAATTTTCTGAGCTAATAAAAAATTTAACTTTCCTGACAGGTCTCATTGTCGTCACTCTATGCATCTGTCAGGGATCTTATTGTTCTTTCTGATGAGGAGAAGGTGACTCCAGAAACTTTTGTCCAAGGGCGAGAAAGATGTCACCCCAACCCAAGCAAGCTCAGGGCAGAGGGCACTCATTTTGCAGTTTCAGATATTTTTAGATCAGCTTTTCCCATTTCTTCGTCCATTTCTTGAGCTTCCACTCTGAGCCTGGCATCAACTGGTTGGTGTTTCCTACTTTATGACCTTCAACTCACAAAACTCTCTAAAGTTATGCCAATCACGATTTATCGATAATCTACTCTATGCCAAGAACTGCACATTCATTACTGCCAATCCTCACGAGTCCTCGCTCTCAAGCTGGACCTGACTAAGCACCTGTGTCAGAATTCACTCTGTGCCACTGGCAGTAAACATGTTTGCTGTTGAGATTTTGAACATGACTCCTCGGAGGCTAAAGAGATAGAGGGACTTGTTTTACCACACAGAACAAGTTGACCCCAAACCAAAACATTCCACCTTCTTCCCACTCCACTAAATTCCATGACGTTATTAAATTCTTCCACTCAGGTCAAACTGAGAGAGTGTATGTATCCAAGTTATAGACTTCAGGGCACACCCCCAACTGGGATGTCTGCAGCAGCTCCAAGTATTCTTTGGAGAAGAGGATGCCAGACAGTCCATTGTTAGCCAGGGTGCTGAACCAAATGGGGAGTTGGAAGCAGTTTCTCCGTGAAGTTCAGTCCATCACCAGCCCCAGGAAGCACTTTGTGGGAAAATCATTTTTTCAAATAAGAAATCCTTTCCCTCTGACCCCCAAGAGATTGGGGTTCCTTTCCCTCTGACCCTCAAGAGGAGTGGTTCCGAATGCTGCTTATAAAGTAAATGGTAAGGAAAGAAAATTGGCGTTGGCTCCATGTGAGAGATGGGAGGCACGGTTAACAAGAACCACAAAAACTAAGACAAAGCTGATTTCTTTTTATCTTTATTTATTTATTTATTTATTTATTTATTTATTTATTTATTTATTTTTGCTTTTTGGGTCACACCCAGCAATGCTCAGGGTTTTCTCCTGGCTCTGCTCTCAGGAATTACTCCTGGAGGTGCTTGGGGGACCATATGGGATGCCGGGGATTGAACCCGGGCCAGCAGAGGCTGGCCGCATGCAAGGCAAATGCCTTACCCGCTGGGCTATCGCTCCCGGCCCTGATTTCTTTTTAATTTTGTAATTTTATGTTCTGTTTAGCCAAATGATTCTTTTGTGTCAGTCCTTGCCTATAAATATAAGTGAATCTCTGTTTGTTTCTCCAAGCACTGAGCATGTCTTGTGTTTCGGGAGGAAGGATATTGATTATCTACTGGCCATGTGGAATAGTCAGCATGGAGTATCGTGCTCATCTGCTCAGGTTGTCCTTGCAGGAGCCCATGAGACTCTTTCCTTGTTACCTGATCTCCTGCTGGTGTCACTCACGACTGAACCAAATTAGAAGACAGAGGAGCCAGAGTGACTCAACACTTAAAGGTCAACTTCCCTCGGCATTTGGGATACGTGGATGGTGGAGAGTGAATCTGGTGGAAGTGGAGACGGACCATTACGGTGCCATGATAAGAGCGTGGAGATGGGCAGGATGCTCAGGGCAATCTGACAAGTAACTTAATCTGGATTTATTTTTTTTTGCAGGGAATGGGAGGTCATCCAGTGATGCTCAGGGGTTACTCCTGGCTCTTCACTCAGGAATCACTCCTGGCAGTGCTTGGGGGACCATTTGGGGTTCTGGGGATTGAACCCAGGTTGGTGGTGCACTAGGCAAGTACCTTATCCACTGTACTATCTCTCTGGCCCCAACCTGGATTTTTAAAAATTATTATTATTTTTAAATTTGACAATAATAGTTGGGAATTGTAATGCTGGACTAGAACTGAGTATGGAAAGTAGGTAAAGGAATATATATATATATATATATACATACATACATATATATATATATATACATATGATAACCCTTCATTGTAGTCACCTCAAAACTCAAGCATTTATTGATGAACCGTGCAACTGCTTTGTGGCCACGTGAGCCAGGCTGTGATCAGCTCTTCTGCTGGGTGTAGCTCTGAGGAGAGGGAGTCTGGATGTGGAAAATGGCGGCCCTCATGGTGTGGGGGTTCTTCTGGCTTCTTGCAAGGTTCTGCTGGGGTGAAGGGCCAGGGCTAGAAACCGCCATCCCTCCCGGATGCCTTGTGATCAGCTGGGCACAGGGAGAGCAAGTAGCCGCTCTGCCCCATGTGTGTGAGTCTCTGGATCGGCATACCTGGGCTGGCCTTGAAAAAGACTGCTGCAGGGTGGGTCACTGATGAGCTGGGCTGTGATTAGCTCTTCTGGCTGTGATCAGCTCTTCTTCATTAACAATTATATACCTCATTCCCATGACTTGATGGAATGGTTTGAGGCTCTTTATGTTCCTGTAACGGGCAGATGCCCTTGAGCTATCACACATGTGACAAGACGTATTAAGATGTTACTGGTGCCCGCTCGAGCAAATCGATGATCTACGGGAAGACAGTGATACAGTCAGTCTTCCCTTCATTACCTTGTTTTTCAAAACACAATGTACAAAAAGGAGAAAGAAAGTGAGAGAGACAGAAGTAAATTGCCTGCTGTAGAGGCAAGTTGTGGGGTTGACAGTTGGGACACATTGGTGTTGGGAAATGTGCATTGGTGGAGGGATGGGTGTTAGAATGCCATATGACGAAAACTCAATCATGAATAACTTTGTAATGGTGATTCAATAAAAATAAATATATATTTTAATCACCATGACTCACAATATTGTTACTATTAGAATTTCATGGGCCCAACATTACAGCTCCATTCCCACCACCTGAGTGTCTACTTCCCTCCACCACCATTGCCCCAGTACCTTCTATGCTACCTCTCCCCCACGGTTCATTGTAAAGTCAGTTCTATAGACCAGTTCTCAGGTTCTGTTGGGTTTGGAAATTTGTTCTTTCTTTTACAATGTCTCTTTATATTCCGTGTATGAGAGCAATCATCCTATATTTGTCCCTCTCTTTCTGACTGACTTCACTCAGCATGATTCCTTCTGGTTCCATTCACACTGCAGCAAATTGCATGATTTCATCTTTTTAGAGCCAAGTAGTATTCAATGGTGTATATATACCACAGTTTCTTTATCTTGTCATTTGTTCTTGGGCACTTGGATTTCTAGAATGGCAGTACCTCAAAAAAGCTAAAATAAAATTTTCATATGATTCACCAATGCTTCTTTTGGGCACATACCTAAAAAAATTAAAAACAATGGACTGGAGTGATAATACAGTGGGTAGGGCTCTTGATTTTTATGAGGCTGACTAGGGTTTGATCCCCAGTATCCTACATGGTCCCCAGAGTCCACCAGGGATTATTCCTGAGTCCAGAGTCAGTAATAATCCCTGAGCACCACCTGGTGTGTGCCAAAAGACAAAAGGAAAAAAGAAAGAGAGAAACAAGGGGCCACAGAGACAGTAGACAGTGGGGTGGGGGTGGGGTGGGGTGTAAGATGATTGTCTTGTGTCCTACCTACTCCAGTACAATTACTAGTCCTGCATATGGTCCATGAGCACTTTCAGGGCTGACTCCTGAACTCAGAACCAGGAATAGCCCTCAAGCGTCATAGGTATGGATCAACATCTGTCCTCAAATCCTAATAATTTAAAACAAGGTCTTGGGGCGTGAGCGATAGCCCAGCGGGTAGGGCGTTTGCCTTGCACGCGGCCGGTCCAGGCTGGCCCCGGGTTCGATCCCCGCATCCTATGTGGTCCTCCGAGCACCGCCAGGAGTAATTCCTGAGTGCAGAGCCAGGAGAAACCCCATGAGCATTGCTGGGTGTGACCCAAAAAGCAAAAAAAAAAAAAAAAAAAAAAAAAAAGCAAGGTCTTAAAGAGATAGTTGTCCATTCTTGTTCATAATTGCATTATTCACAATAGCTAGGAGGTAGAAGCAACTTAATTAACATTTATCAGCATATGAAATAATACAAAATGTGCCATAGTAAAATATTATTCAGCCCCTCAAAGAAAGGATACACTGATAAGACTATTGCACAAATGAAACTTGAATAATTATGCTCTGAAATTAGCCAATCACAACAAGACAGAGGCTGTGTGGTCACATTTACATAAGGTACTGAAGCAGTCTGCTCACAGAATAGTAAAATAGGAGGTGATGGCGGGAATGGCAAGGTAGGAAATGGGAGTTGTTTAACAGACCTGTTATTTTTTTATGATGAAAACATTCTAGAGGCATGTGGCCCAACTGTGAAAACATACTTACTACTGTTTAAAATAGAAAATTTCATGTGATGCATATTTAACCAGGATTTAAGGGAAAAAATAGATCACCTAAACTCTGGGGTTGGGAATGGAGGTGGGGGAGGAAATTTTAAACGTTTGTTGTTGTTTTGAGGTCATGTCCTGAGGTGCTCAGGGGCTATTCATGGCTCTGTGCTAGAGGGTTGCTCCCAGTAGTACTTTAAGACCATATGGCACCAGGGATGGAACTTGGGCCTCCTGCATGCAAAGCATGTATTCAGCCCTGAGTGAGAATAGACTAAAGAGACAGCTGTGGAAGTTGGCAAATTGGTTAGCTGGTGATTGCAGTAAACTGACTAGAGATAATGGTGAGTTGCATGTGGCTGGTGGCAATAGAGATGAGAGAAGTGAGTAGATTTAGGATGTTTTTCATTGGCAGAGCCAAAGGTACTAGCTGATTGGATATGGGATTAGAAATCTGCCCAAGGTCACTAACCTCACTTCCTCTCCAAATACCACACCTTTCAACATAATGTAATGGATTAAGACTCTTATTAGGAAATAATAGTGCATAGTACTCCAAACTATATACTTTAGAATACTAGAGATTTTTATTTATTTATTTATTTATTCATTCATTCATTCATTCATTCATGCATTTATTTGTTTATTAATGCAGTTGTTTATTTATTCATCCTTCCATCCATCCATCCATCCATCCATCCATCCATCCATCTATCTATCTATCTATCTATCTATCTATCTATCTATCTATCTATCTATCTATCTATCTATCTATCTATCTATCTATCTATCTATCTACCTATCTATCTATCTATCCATCCATCTATCTATCTATCCATCTATCTATCTGTCTGTCTATCTATCTGTCTGTCTGTCTATCTATCTATCCATCTATCTATCTGTCTATCTATCTGTCTGTCTGTCTGTCTATCTATCTATCTATCTACCTGTCTGTCTGTCTGTCTGCCTGCCTGCCTTCCTGTCTGTCTGTCTGTCTGTCTGTCTGTCTGTGTCTGTCTGTCTGTCTGTTTGTTTTTTGGATCACACTCAGAAGTACTGAGGGTTTACTCCTTGTTCTGCACTCAGGGTTTACTTCTGGTGGGCTTGGATAGAGCATATAGGGTGTTAAGGATGGAACTTAGGTCAGTTGCATACAAACCAAGCACCTTTCCCGCAGGACTATAGCTCCGGTCCCCTGAAATATTGGTTTTATTCCCATTTACAGCAACCTGAACTGGTTTTGGAACCAGCAGCCCAATCACATTTTCCATTTGCAGTTGTTCCTCTGCTTGTCTTTAATTGTGCTAGGGCCCTGTGGGAATTAGCCTGTGGTTTTATGTTCAGCCTCTGGATTGGGAATCACAGATCTAATTCAGGCTCTGCTAAGTCTGCAGAAATCCCTTCCATTATGATGTGGGGGCAGCCAACAGGGGCTGATTTCTGGAACCTTTTGTTTTTCACCTTCCTTGTTGATCAGGTTGTTGGGAAACCAGAAAAACATGAGAGGAAAGACTTTAAGGTCACACAGGGCTCAGCTTGTGTTAATGGCCACAAATTGCATTTAAGCTTCAGTGGTTGCCACAGTGGCCTGGAGACATCTTGGGTGTTGCAGTTGTGTTGTGGTTTATTCTCTCTGTTCTTTACTGACTTTCCCTTACCTGACCTAAGAAACAGGTGACAGTCCTTGGCCTCTCCTCAACCAACCAGGACACTGGAATTCATTATGGGCTAACAGAAAACTTCTCCTGTCTCTGAAGATTATAACTGCTCACAAAAAAAAAATGGTGTTGGCTCACCTGCTGGTGTATGTGTACATGTGTGTAGGTGTGTGTGTGTGTGTGTGTGTGTGTGTGTGTGTTTGAGAATTGTTCTACCTCTGCTCTGGCTGATGAAGAATCATAAGGAAGGGTCCTGGGCATTGTGTGGGAGGCCGCCTCTACCTCCAACCAAAAAAAAATTAATAGCTGCTTTCAAGGACTTGCCTCCAAACCTCCTTTCTTCTTTTTTCAACATGTAGGTTTATGTAATTACTGCTTTTTCCATAAAGCAGGTTTTTCAAAAGTGTGACACCTGGAACAGCAACCTCCACAACCCCTGCATTTTGTCCAAAATGCAAATTCCTGGGCCCTCTTCCACACTTTCTGAATCAGCAACCCCAGGGCCCACCAGTCTGATTCATTCATTCATTCATTCATTCATTCATTCATTCATTCATTCATTCATTCATTCATCTATCTATTCTGTCTTTTGGGTCACACCTGGCGATGCTCTGGGGTTACTTCTGCTCTGCACTACGGAATTACTCCTGGCCATATTTGGGGACCATATGGGATTCCAGGGATCGAATTGGGTCAGTTGCGTGCAAGGCAAAAGCTCTACCCACTGTACAATTGCTCCAGCCCCACTCTTTTATTATTTTAAAATTTTTACTTTGTTAAAAATTTGTTGATTGGGATTTTGTGATTTACAATACTATTAGTGAAGTTTCTCATACACAGAATTCCAACATCACACCCATCACCACTGTACCCACTTTATCTCCCCCCAAAGATCCCAAATCCCTCCTTTGCCTATCTCGCCTTCCTCGACCATCTCCGCTGGTGACTCTGTTCTTTCATTGTGTTGACATTGGCTTTATTTTCTCTTATTTTCTCTCTTGCTGTGTATCTTTAAGTTCCACATATGGGAGATCATTTTGTGTCTGTTACTTTCTTTCTGACTGATACAACTCAGCATAATATTCTCTAGTTGCAGCCATCACTATCACTATCACTATCTTCCCGTTAATCATCTATTTGCTAGAGTGGGCACCAGTAATATCTCCATATGTCCTGTCTCATGCTAGTAGAACCCTAAGGCATCCGCTTGCTCCAGGAACATAAAGAGCCTCAAACCATTATATTAGACCACGGGAATGACCTAATATAAATGTTACTGGTATTTGGCATATCAAATACTACACAAGCAGCTTGCCAGGCTTGCCGTGCGGGTGGCATACTGTTGTAGTCACCTCTAAATAAAGCATTTATTGATGAACCGTGCGGCCGCTGATAGTCTGGTCTGCTGGGTGGAGTTGTGATGAGAGGGAAGTCCGGATGTGGAAAATGGTGGCCCCCATGGAGAAGGGGGGTTCATCTGGATTGTTGTGAGGCTCTGCTGGGATGGCAGGCCAGGGCTAGAACCCGCCATGCCTCCCGGGCACCTCATGAGCGGCTGGGCACAGGGAGAACAAGTAGCAGCTCTGCCCCCATGTCTGAGAGTCTCTGGTTCAGCATACCTGGGCTGGATTGAAAAAAAAACTGCTGCAGGGTAGGTGTCAATGATCTGGGCTGTGATAGTCTCCTATCAACTCCTGCTGGGTGGAGTTGTGACGAGAGGGAAGTCCAGATGTCAGAGACTCTCAGACATGGGGCAGAGCTGCTACTGGCTCTCCCTGTGCCCAGCCGCTCATGAGGCGCCCAGGAGGCATGGCGGGTTCTAGCCCTGGCCTGCCACCCCAGAAGAGCCTCACAACGAGCCAGATGACCCCCTCCCCTTCTCCATGGGGCCCGCCATTTTCCACATCCAGACTTCCCTCTTGTCACAACTCCACCCAACACACCAGATTATCACAGCCCGGATCATTGACACCCACCCTGCAGCAGTTTTTTTTTTCAATCCGCCCAGGTATGCTGAACCAGAGACTCTCAGACATGGGGCAGAGCTGCTACTTGCTCTCCCTGTGCCCAGCCGCTCATGAGGTGCCCGGGAGGCATGGCGGGTTCTAGCCCTGGCCTGCCATCCCAGCAGAGCCTTACAACAAGCCAGACGACCCCCCTTCTCCATGGGGCCAGCCATTTTCCACAGTTGCAGCCATGGTGTGACTGTTTTCCTTCTGAAACTCATAGTAGTCCATTAGCAGTCTGTCTTAAAAGCTCTCAGGCCAATTCCTGACTTGTGTGCTTGGACTTTAGAGCAATGGAAACTCCAGTCTCTGGAAAGCAGCCTCTGATAGCTAAGGCACCCCAGCAGAGCCTCACAACAAGCCAGACAACCCCCCTTCTCCATGGGGCCCGCCATTTTCCACATCCAGACTTCCCTCTCGTCACAACTCCACCCAGCAAACCAGACTATCACAGCCCGGATCATAGACACCCAATCAGGGTAGGTTGTTTCTTTTCTGTCAACCTTGGTTTGAAATCACTTGTCTTCCCATTGTTCATCAATTTGCTAGAGCAGGGACCAGTAACATCTCATTCATTGGGAATGAGTTACAGTACTTATTGTTACTGTTTTTGGCATATCGAATATACCACAGGTAAATTGCTGGGCTCTGCTGTGGCTCTGGGTTCATCCAGGGGGATCCAACAAACAGGATGAAAATATTTCAAAAGAATCCTCAGAGGGGCTGAAGCAATATTACAGTATGTAGAACATTTGCTTCGCACATGACAGATCAAAGTTCAATCCCTGGCATCCCATATGGTTCCCTGATTACCCCCAGGAGTAATCCCTGAGCATCACTCAGGGATGTGGCCCCAAAAAACCAAAACTTAAAATTTTTTTTAAATAAAAAAAGAAGCTGCTCAGAAACAACCATCTGAAAACATTCAGGCCTCCCATGAGGACTGAACCCAGGTTGGCAGTGTGCATGGCAAATGCCCTACCCACTGGACTATCGCCTCCAGCCCCAAGGACAATTATGTTTAACTCACACTTAATAATATGAGAAAAAGAAAAAGTAAAATTGAACAAGAGCATCTGTGTGTGTGTGCGTGTGCATGTGTGTGTGTGTGTGTGTGCGGGTGTGTGCGTGCGTGTGTGTGTTTGTGTGTGTGTGTCTGTCTGTCTACAGACCAAAGGCGTCATCATTTCTAGTCGGTCTTGTGAATACTGAACTCCACATAAAGCCTACTAAACCAAAGGAAGCATTTTAGCAACTAACTTTATAATTTGCCACACCAAAGTCTGACAAACACTGGCCTATGAAACACACTCAAGGTAGTGAATGTGTAAAGAGAAGACAAAAAACTAAAAGATCTGGTGCATACTGAAAGTCTCCTATGGTAGAATTTAGAGAAATAATAAATAATAACTAGACACATTGCACGTGTCATGCAAATAAGATTTCAGAAAACCTGCAGTTCTCCTACTTATGATTTGAAAGAACCATGTTAGCATCAAATGAAAGGAAGTACAGCACTTCTTGATAGCCCTCCTTTGAACATTAGCTTCTAATCCACCAAAAGTCTCCCCCGAGGCCCCTGGAATTACGTATGTGCGCACTCAGCTATACAAAATTTTACTCTGAAGACCAGCCATAGATCCAAAAGGGTAGCTGAACTGACAGCAAACCCCAAACAAAGCCATCAGAGAACACTTGAGGAGCGACCTCACCATCGAATAGCTCCAGTTAGAGTCAAGAGTCTCCTCATATCTCACCCTAAAACGGAAAAGTAGCTGGAGGGCTGATAGAGGACTCAGAGCATTCACTGAGCCCTAGGTAGCAGAGCACTTGAGGGGCTGGCTCAGAAACGGGGACAAAGGATCTGTCTCTGTGAAGCTGCCTGCTGCCTGTCTGTATAGTGTAACTGAACCAGCCTTCAGTAAAGCGTTAATGACCAAACAGCACTCAACTAAAATTAATACTGTAATCAATTGACTTATTCTGGGGAGCTTTTGTCTTACTATAAGGGGCTTGAAAAGTGCCCTATGGGTGACTTTAAAAATGGCATTAAAGATGAGGCTTAACTGCCAATGCAAACACAAAATGCACTACTTGTCTGTTTATCAAAACCCACAATTTGACACCAAAATTCACAGTATTTCTAAAATGAAATAATTTTCTCTTTAAAACAAACAAATGAAGATACATTCTTCTGGGATTATAAAAAACATACACATCCATAGAGAAGTTACCGGCAACTAAATGCACTGCAGTGCAGTTAAGGAGGCCGGCTCAGGGTGACGAGTCAGTGTCACAGCGTCCCCTACTCTTCCCAGACAGTGCTCAGCTCTGCCTCCTGGGGCAACAGAACCAGACTCAAGTTGAGAGTCAGGGAAGTTCCAGTTTCTTCTCAATGACACTTGTAATAAAGCTACCTGACTCTGTTGAAAGGTCTAGAACTTACCCGTAAACTAACAATGACGACAGCTACAGAAAACATAGCCAGGATCAGAAGAGAGAAGCGGAGGGGGAGAGAGCAAAGTCAACCAGCACAAATGGGAAAGAGCTATAGAAACACACCATTTTCCTTCCTTCTCCATTAGATATGATGGCCCAAGATCCACATGGTGTAGGCTTTTGACTAACGTCCTCTTCACTGCAACAATCCAGAAATGAGAGCCACTATGTACCACCTACTCAGTAAGTGCTTAGTCTCCCCAAGGTGCCACCAGATGACTAGATCAACTTTCTAGCACTGATGTGCTACTAAGAAAAAGCCTGGACCGGGAATGTGCACTGATGGAGGGATGGGTGCTGGAACACTGTGTGACTGAAAACCAATCATGAACTGCATGGTGATTCAATAATTAAAAAAAAAGGAAAAGAGAAAAAGAAAAGGTGCAAGCCAGAAAGAATATGGGTTAAGGGACATGCTTTGCATGTAACTGGCCCTGATTTGATCCTCAGTTCTGTAGTTCTGGGGATAGTCAATATAGTCCCCCTGGCAGCTCCAGGAGTGTGACCCTTGGGCCCAGATCTAGGAGTAGTGTGGATGGTCCCTGCACCCACCCCACAATAAATAATTATTAAATAAATAAAAAAGATGAAAATTCAGACTAAAATCCACATGGAAGGAACTGAGCACCTAGATGTGCTTAGGGCACAAGTTTGAGCATCTAAGAAAGCTTCACCAAGACGGTCATCAACCACTGAAGACAGGAGACTGCAGAGGCTCCAGCACTCCGTGCCTTTCCATCAATGAAGGCAATCACCTACTACTGCCTTCCTCTGTGACCCAGCCTAACCTCTGCAATATTTTTTGCAGGAAGAATTTCAGACCAGAAAAAAAAGAAAGATGATCTCACTGTGAACCTCCAGGAGGAAGGAGGAAAAAATGAAATAAGAGGATCAGAGGAGCCACGGGTGCTAGTAAAATTCTACCATGCAGGCTAGGAGGCCAGGATAGAAAACAATGGAAGAAATGTGAAGCTCGACAGTGAAAATCACCAGGAAAGATGGCAATGCCCATGTCATCACATGGCTATTTCAGCGAATTTCAAGAAAACTGCTTACTCCTCCACTTATCAACTATTTTTATTCTGAAAACAATCCTTGCAGAACAGCTGTGAGAGGGGAATCCAACTCCGCCATATCCTTTTTCTTTTGTTTGAAATAACAAAGTAATAAACTCAGGACAAGGTTCTGACATGAGTCTGGGTGTTGACTCATCTCTGCCAGTACAGCTCATTTTGACAATAACCTGTGATTTGTGTGAACTGTAGCAAGAGTTAATAGTTGTGTGAGCTATAGCTACAGTTCCAAAAGAAGCAACTTCTCTGTTGATTTTCAGGTCATTCCTGGTGGTGCTTAGGGCTTACTCTGATTCAGAATATAGAAATCACTCCTGGTAGGCTGGAGAAAAGTGACTTCTTTAACTTTTAAGAATATCTGTTCAGTGTGACCTTTCTTATCTCAACATAAAAGCTGAATGTTAGGACTTTTTTTTACTGTGGTTCAGAATCTGGGCTTCTCAGAAAAGAGGAAGTGGAGTCATGAGTGTTTGTCCTTCCGACCAGACATGGCACCGACAGGGCAGGAAATCAGCATCCATCCCTCTCTCCTGTCCCTTCGATCCAGAAAACCTGGGTTTAGTGTCAGTGCCCTCCTGCCTCTGGCCACTGAAGGAAACCAGGTAGTTGAGGGCCAGGTCACAGCTCCTGGAAATGCTACCCTTTACCCTCTGAGGTGTCTGAAAATGTCAGTTTACATCCAGAAAAAGGTTTATGACATTTTTATGTCCTTCACCCCAAACTCTGAGGTGAAGGATATACACAGAGAAGAAAATTATTCATCTTACATCCTCTTTACCTCTTAACTCAGGGTGGAATGCTGAGATTCCTGAACCAAGGCTTGGTTTGCATTTCTGCTCTGCCCCCTGTTTGAACTCGAGCACTCCCTCTGTTTCTGGGTCCCACGTCTTATTTTTTGAATTGTTTTGTTTCGAGTCTCACCAGGCACTACTCAGAGATCACTCCTGACAGTGCTCAGGGGATCTTATGCGGTGCTAGGGATCAGACCAGGATCAGATACTTCAAAAGCAAGTGCCTTAACCTCTGTATATTTCTGGCCCCTGGGTTCTAGCTCTAAGAAGGGCATCAGGACATCACAGTCCTTAGTTGTAAACACCTGATAAAATGACAGTAGCTGAACACAGGCCCTGCATCAATCAAGTCATTTGCAAATTGATGTTTTCTCAGGAGAAGACATGGGTTTCACTGTAAATGGAAGTCCAGTCTTTTCAGCCCTCAGTGACAATCCAAAACGGAGACATCTTAGCATTCAAATTTGGTCTGGAGCCTCTCAAGAGAGCTGGGCTGTCAACCCTGCTCTCCCAAGACTCTCCTGCACCCCTCCTGGATGGTATGGAAGAACCATCACCCAAGAGCTTCAGGATACAGCCTGGGCTGCTATCTCTTCTCTCTCCCTGGACACTTGCTTGCTGTCTCTAGGAAGGCCTCTCAACAGCTCTGCTTCCCATTTTGGACAGAGAGAAGCCTTCTCTGGGTGCTGAATAAAGTTTAATGTGATTCTGAACTCATGTGTATGACTAATCCTGGAGTGACAAGTGGTTTCTCTTCCCTTTTTCTTAAAATGACTGATTTGGACAGAGAGAAAAAACCGTTCCTCTGAAGGAACGGTTTGAGGCTCTTCATATTCCTGAATCAACCAGATGCCATTGGGCTACATTGGCACGTGATAGGGTCCAATGGAAATGTTACTGGCGCCCGCTCGAGCAAATCGATGAATAACGGGATTCAAGTGATTCAAGTGATTCAAGTGGGGAAAAACCCAAGCCTGAGAGAGCTAAACGAGCTTTGGCCCAGTCACCTACTGAAGAGCAAAGGAGATAGGAAGAGCTGCCTTTGGATCCCCACTTTAATAATCACCACCTTCCCCTACTATGTTCCAAATGTGCTCAGTGCTCCTTCTGCAACAAGGGAAGGGAGAGGGGCTGGATCCCTCACAATGCTTAGACTTGTGGCAGTTCTAACTGAAAGGGAACTAATTTGACACTAAGTAAACTTGTTTGTAAAATGGGGACACCAAACAGGAAACTTTCTTGTAGTTCTCATGGAACATTATTTAGTTCAATGGTTTGATGCTAAGAGAACAAGAAATTGGAAGTTTATCAAATTATTTCTGATCCACTTGGTTTCTGAAAGACCACCATATGAGCCCTGAAGAACTCTGAAACAATGCAGCTTCCTATATTATCTGTTAGTGATAATCTAGTTCAGTTCTAGGTAAAGCCTGATACTTAGGTAGCCCAGACCACAATGACATAAACACTGAGAAACTATGTGCTTGGAACTGTATAGAGGAAATTTTACCTTTTTTCCTGTTTGCAATAAAATTGTGGGGCAAGAGATAAAGAAATAAAGCATATAAGAAATTGACACCCGAAAATGTAGTCAATGCCTACTGAGAGGTAGGAGTTAAAGGTTGCATGAGCAGTAGAGGAATGAACGGAAGCACTTGACTTTACAGGAATGGGGAACTTGAGGCAAGAGACGAGCCTGAGAGAATGAAAAGCACCTAAATTAGACAAACTCACAGCAGCTGACTCTGGAACTGCCCGGGCGAGAGGAGGAGGAAATGGGCGATTGTTCTTTGTGTACGAAGTTTCAGTTTTTTGAGATGAGATTGGCTGCACAACCTAGCGCCTGCAGGACAAATTACTGTGTGTTTTACTTTCACATGTCTTAGCAGGGCAGAGCTCCTGCTCACGGCTCCTGCACCAAGAGTGTCAGCAACCCAAAGAAAAATGAGATACCCAAAGAAAATTTTAATATGCTGGGTGTATCTATCACTTTGATTGTGGGAATGGCTCCCCAAATTAATGTGTATGTTCAAACTTACAAGCTATATAAATTAAATATGTGCTGTATGCTTTTTAAGAAGTTAGAATTTATTGTATGAGACTAAGCTTTGGTAGGGCCCACATTATGCTATAGCACTGTTTTAAGTTTAAGTATATGTGTATACATTTTTTTGTTTACATATACATTGAAAATGTATGTGTATACATTTTCTGTTTTATGTTTAAGTATATGTATACATTAAGTATATGTGTATACACTGTTTTGGTAGAGCCCACATTATGCTATAGCATTGTTTTATGTTTAAGTATATGTGTATACATTTTATGTATATGTATGTAATGCTATTTTATGCTGACAGTGGTACCATGCACCTCTTGTCTCTCGTGGCTCCAAATAGCATCATTTTCCTTATACTCTCCCTCTCTCTCCTTTCTTTTCTTTCTTTCTTTCTTCCTTTCTTCCTTCCTTCCTTCCTTCCTTCCTTCCTTTCCCTTCCTTCCTTCTTTCCTTCCTTCTTTCCTTCCTTCCTTCTTTCCTTCCTTCTTCCTTCTTCCTTCCTTCCTTCCTTCCTTCCTTCCCTTCCTTCCTTCCTTCCTTCCTTCCTTCCTTCCTTCCTTCCTTCCTTCCTTCCTTCCTTCCCTTCCTTCCTTCCTTCCTTTCCTTCCTTCCTTCCTTCCTCTTCCTTCCCTTTCTTTCTTTCTTTCTTTCTTTCTTTCTTTCTTTCTTTCTTTTTCTTTCTTTCTTTCTTTCTTTCTTTCTTTCTTTCTTTTCTTTCTCTCCTCTCTTTTCTCTTCTCTCTACAGATTGTGTATTGCAATACATACATTTAGAGGTTATCATGTGTATCTTTTTGCCTGTGTTCAGTGCTCAGTTCTAGGCTGATATTATCACTTTTGGCAATTATTAGTGCACTGTTCCCTTCTCTGTCTTACCTAACCTCTGACTCCCACACATTTGTGGTAGAGTTCACCTTTGACAATACCTCTTATTTTTTTTTTTTTTTGGGTCACACCCGCAATGCTCAGGGGTTTCTCCTGGCTCTGCACTCAGGAATTACCTCCTGGTGGTGCTCGGAGGACCATATGGGATGCCGGGGATCGAACCTGGGCCGGCATGGGCTACCCGCTGGGCTATCGCTACGGCCTTGACAAGACCTCTTGATCTATGTTTTGCCTGACCTTGAATATTGGTATCATATTATGTCATGCAAATAAATCCAGTCATTCTAAATATGTCTTTTTTCCTCTGGCTAATTTCACTCAATATGATCCTCTCCATGTCATCCATTTATAGGCACATTTCGGAATCTTCATTTTTCCTAACAGCTTCACAGTACTCCATTGTGTAGATGTACCACAGTTTTTTTTATCCAGTCATCAGTTCTTGGGCACTCTGGTTGTTTCCAGATTCTGGGTATCGTGAATAGTTCTGCTATGAAAATAAAGGCGCCAGATGGTACAGATCTTATTTTAAAGATCCTACCTAGAGCACTTGTGCTTAGACTCTTACTGTGACTAAGGAAGGTGCTGATGGAATGATGGGAGGAGGACAGGTCCGTCTGTGACTGCTTCCAAGAACCAGACACAGGACTGGGCTGGTGTTGCCAAAGCACAGGGGTGACACCTGGAAGAAGACAGCAGGACATGTGTCCATAGATGCAAAGGCCAGCATAAGGAGACTCTAAAAGACAACTTGATTTTTTGCTTAAGATACACTCAATGTTAATGTAGGAATGTATGAGGAAGACATTATTACTGAGAATTTATTAAAGAGGTATTGTTGGAACTGAAACGATGCAGTTGAAGAAGAGGCCAGAGAAGCAATACTGCAGGAGAAGGAAAGGAACATCAGAGAAAATTCAGTGAAGGTTTGTCAGGAAAGCTTTGCAGACTTCAGCAAGCTCTTTATACATTTGAGAACACGGGCCTCCAACACCAAAAGGGTTCCTTATGAGGAGTAGCCATTGTGCACTTACACTTGATAGAAAATCTCTGGTAACAAAGAGAGAAAGAGAGAGAGACAGAGACAGAGACAGAGAGACAGAGAGAGACACAGAGACACAGAGAGATAGACAGAGAAAAACAGAGACAGAGACAGAGAGAGCTGAGAGAGAGACAGAGACAGAGAGACACAGAGACACAGAGAGATAGACAGAGAAAAACAGACAGAGACAGAGAGACAGAGAGA
>JAJIBD010016836.1:0-22268 GCA_021461705.1 Cryptotis parvus | reverse complement strand
TAAGCAAATGCTTGATTTCTCTCCAGATGGTCTCATGTTTGGAAAGATGTAGTTTCCCAAAGAGCTGCTCAAGTAATTAATATTTCATGCATTTCCTACTACTTATTAATATATATATATACATACTTACATACGTGTATATATATATCCAATCAACTTCTGATTAGCAGAAGTCCAGACTTCCTGCCCTGAATTAATAATGATGGTAGCTGTCAGTTCCTGAGGCTGACTCCAGGCTCTGGGCCAAGCACTTTGTGTGCACTGGGTGATTCTGTCAGCACCCCCGTCTCTGGGGTGGGGACTATGACCAGCACCATTCACTGAAGAGGAAACTAATGTCCAAGGGAGCCCCATCACTTGGCCAGTATAACCCAGCCTGGACGGTTCTGCACGGCAGCCCAGACTCACGCTTTCCTGTTTCTGGAGTGAGAGGGAGTTCCCGCCCCCTAGGAAAGATCCCTTTCCTGTAGCACATCCAGCATTAGCGAGCACATGCAGGGTTCTGGAGACGCATTTAGAAGCACTAAAATAGCTCCTGGTTCCCATTTATCTCCGAGAGTGCCTGGGGTCCTGGGAACTCCACTCAGAATCACAGTGCAGTCCAATGTTGTCTCTTCATGCCTCCCTGACCCCCTGCCCCAACGCCCACCAGATAGATGAGACTGTGGACGCTGGGGCTGGGGAGAAAACCCCAGTGCCACAATCAGATGAGGCTACGCATGCTGGGCCTGGAAAGTAGCTTCTAAGGCTGAGCATAGGCTTTGAATGGGGAGACCCAGGCTTCATCCTGATTACCCACATGGTCCCCCAAGTACCACCAGGAGTGAGTCTCCAAGCAGTGAGCCTAAACAGCCCCCATGATACAAGTACACCAGGAAGGAAGGAAGGAAGGAAGGAAGGAAGGAAGGAAGAAAGGAAGGAAGGAAGAAAGAAAGAAGGAAGAGAGGAAAGAGGGAGGGAGGGAGGGAGGGAGAAAGAAAGAAAGAGGGCTGGAGGGAGGCCAGGGGGGTAGGGCGTTTCCCTTGCACACAGTCGGCTTATGCCTGCCTGGGTTTGATCCCCAGCTCCCATGGGTCCCTGGCCCGCGGAGTGGTTCCTGAGTGCGGCCAGGGTACCCTGAGCTGCCGGGTGTGACCTAAAAGAAAAAAAAAAAAGAAAGAAAGAAAGAGAAAGAAAGAAAGAAAGAAAGAAAGGAAGGAAGGAAGGAAGGAAGGAAGGAAGGAAGGAAGGAAGGGAGAGAAGGAAAGAAAGAAAGAAAGGAAAGAAAGAAAGAGAGAGAGAGAGAGAGAAAGAGAAAGAAAGAAAGAAAGAAAGAAAAGAAAGAAAGAAAGAAAGAAAAGAGAAAGAAAGAAAGAAAGAAAGAAAGAAAGAAAGAAAGAAAGAAAGAAAGAAAGAAAGAAAGAAAGAAAGAAAGAAAGAAAGAAAGAAAAAGAAAGAAAGAAAGAAAGAAAGAAAGAAAGAAAGAAAGAAAGAAAGAAAGAAAGAAAGAAAAAGAAAGAAAGAAAGAAAAGAAACTCTGCGAGCCATGAGGGGCGTTCTTCAATACCCCCTGTGTTCTAGAGCTGGAAATGAGCTTGTTGACACTCAGCTGTGCCCTTCTTTCTCCCCTACTGCTTCCTAGCCTCTGTCCTCCCCCAAGTGTCCACCGAGTCCAGCAGTAGGCAGTGCAGACACAGGACAGGCACAGGACAGTTCTTCGTGCCTGACGCTCCATTTCTCCTGGGCATGTGCCGTGTCGGTGCTTCCTGGTTTCAGGATGCTGTCTCCATCCCAAAGGCTGCTCTGTGGCAGCTGGCATGAGCCCCATCTCTGCACGGGGACAGGCCAGACAGGACGGAACAGAGCTGGCCTGTCCCCAGATCCACACCCCCTTTCCCTGGCCACCTTTCCACTCTCTGCTCCTAAAATGGCTGAGCACCTACCTGAGATCTTTAGAGGGTACTGACTGCCTCCCTTTCTCAGGAAGGGACCATGCCAGCAGCTGCCCCTCTCCCTCTGCCCCTCCTTCCTCCCCCAACCTGCCATTGGCCTCTCATTTTCATCTTTTTCTCCTGACGTTTCTCTTGTTGCCCGTGAGTGCCCACATCCAGTGTGGGTGAGCTGCTACATGCAAAGCCAAGGCCTCGGCCTCTCAAACTCCCGCCCCTGCCCTTTTCTCATAGTGGTTTTATAGCCCAGATTCACTATCACTTGCTTCATGCTTGCTAGTGAATTCAGTCCAGGACTTAAGCTGAACCGTCCAGGTTTGATTCAAGCCCATGCAGCTCCTGGGAACTGGGACTTGGTGTGAGCCCCGGTGCCCGGGGAGGTGGGGAGAGGCTGCTTTCCGCACTGTGGGAGACTGAGGCTCAGGGTTGTTTTTTTTTCATGCCTAGCGAGTCCTGGGTGAACCAGCAACCTCTCACGTGCTCTCGGGGAAGGAGGGAAGCGCAGCTCTTGCAAACTCTAGCTTCCAAAGGACCGCGGGAAATGCAGGGCTTCTTCGGGCCGAGGGAGGGAACGGTGATCCAGCTGCTTACACTATTGGGGGTTGGTTTTGCTTATTTCTTTATTTGTTCGGGACCCAGCCCCTACAGTGCTCAGGGACTGCTCCTGGCTCTGTGCCCAGGGGTCTCAATAGTGTTTGGGGACCACATAGGGGACTGGGGATCCAGCCTGGTGTAGTTGGGCACAAAGCAAGCTTCTTACCTCCCCTATAATCTCTTCATTCCCTGGTTAGGTTTTTTGTCTTGTTTTGGGGGTACACCCAGCAGTGCTAGGGGCCGTGGGGGTGAGTAGGGTAAGGGTAGATCTACGAACGCTTCCGCACTGAAAGCCTGTACCCCCAGACACTGACTTACCTCTTCGCCCTGCAACCCTCATCTGTTAGTAGACTAGAATTAGTCCACAGAGGCAAATGTGTAGCAACCAGCTCACAATCACGGAGTGCATATAAATTAAAATGTCAGCTAAAGTATTCTGATAAAGATACTTTGATCTTCATACCTCCCCTCTATGCTGCGGTGCTGTTATGCGGGAGGAGGGGTCGGCCATACCTACCCCTAGTGGTACTTGGTGCACATACTCCCTTACCATGGATGGGACCTGGTCACTGGTCATATGGAGGGCACACATCTTGTAGCCTGCACTATCTCCTCAGGCCACTGCTATTGTGATCACTGAGAGGCCCAGAAGGGGCACACACATGTGGCTGTGGTATCACTCACTCAACCCGGGGTCCCGAGAGTTGTGGTACTTGCATACTCTGGCTATGGTGCCCTGGGATCATATACTTAGTTACAGCCCAGAGAGTCCCAAACAGTGGCTCTGCATGCCCCAGTGCTGGGCACACATGGGCACACATAGGCTGTGCACAGGACCGAGCTTTCAGCCTCACGCTTGCAAGTGAGGTGCCTATGGTGCGCAGCCAGCCACAGGCCCCAGCAGAAGCTGGTTTTTCTTTAAAATATTTTCTTTTTTATTCTGTTTTTATTGGATTTGGGGCCACATTGGTTGATGGTCAGGGGTTACTCTTGACTCTGTGCCCAGAGATTACCCCCTGGTGGTGCTCAGGGAACCATATGGGATGTTGGAGATGGAACCATGATCTGCCATGCGTAAGGCAAATGCCCTACCCGTTGTACTATCTCTTCAGCTTCCAAACTGTTTTTCACATTACTACAAAGGTTTCTGTACAGGCTTTTAAAAAAGCTTAAGTGCTAGAGAAACTAAAATGTCCATTTCAAACTTGACCTTCCATCAAAATTCTTGTTAATTTCTTGCTGTATAAATTTTCATAGGTGTAATTTGAAATACATCCTGTATCACTGTCACTGTCCCGTCTCTCGATTGCTGGCGGGCACCAGAAACATCTCCATATGACCTGTCTTATGCAGTAGAGCCCAAGGGCACCTGCTTGCTCCAGGACATAAAGAACCTCAGACCATTCCATCCAGGTCATGGGAATGAGGTCTATATTGTTACTGGTTCTGGCCTCACTGTGCCTGCCGCTCTGGGTGCCCAGGAGGGATGGCAGGTTCTAGCCCTGGCCCGTCACCCCAGCAGAGCCTCACAACAAGCCAGCGCCCCCACTCCGAGGACCTCCATTTTCCACATCCGTGCTTCCCCTCGTCAGAACTCCATCCAGCAGACCGCCTATCCAGCCTGGCGGCGGCCTCAAGCGGCGCGCGGTTTCAACTGGTTTTTGAGATGACTACAGAGTATGATATCTGCGGCAGAGCCGGCAAGCTACGTGTCGTATTTATATGCCAGATTTGAAATACATATCGTCTCAAATATTTCAAATGTATATAATCATATTTACATATATATGTGTGCTTATTCATGTGTACAAAGATAGAAAGAAAGCATTTAAAAATATCAATAAAAATAACATATTAAGGGCCAGAAAGATAGTCCAGGAGTTAAGGCACTTGCCTTACATACAGCAGAACCTGTTTGATGCCTGTCACCATGTACGCTCCCCCAAGCACCATCAGGGGTCACCCCTGAGCAGAGACAGGAATAGCCCTTGAACATTACCATCTATGGTTCCCCACCCAAATAATTAACACATTAAAAGCACATCTGTTCTATGCTTTATAATAAAATTATATGTATCATATGCTATTTGACTTGATTTTTTTTAAGCAAAACTCTAGGACCAAAGACGTAGCTCAGTGTCAGAGCACTAGCCTTATACACGTGAGGCCCTGGGTTTCAGCCCTGGCACTACATAAACAAAAACTAAGAAAACATTGTTAGGGCTAGAAAGGGCTAGAGAGATAGTACAGATTTCTTCATATGTTTAAATCTATCTGTGGTTTCTACTCCATCCATCGCTCTCTGCATCCACTTATGAGTCAGCCGCACATTGATCAATGCACTCACCTTTCCAACCATTCTCTCTGTGAGAGGTGACTGGCCTCTGGCCACACACAGGTCCGAGCTAACCCGCCTGCGGCTCTGCTGCCTGTGGGATGGACGCTGGTTTCAGCCTCACAATAATTTCCTCCAATTCGGAGTTCCAGGAGTAGGTCTCGGCTGCCACGCCACGGCCCAAGATCAAGAAAAATTCAGATTTTAAATAAATTTACTTCTCTCTGGCATCATTAGATAGACCCTGATCCAGTTCACTCTGTTCTCATCCAATTTAAGAAAAGAAAAAAGCCAGAGCAAATGGGGTCACTGGGAACTATACATGTCTTGAGCTCTGGGTCATAGATTGTCTTGGTTTTTGGATGAGAGGAAGAAAACAGAAGACACCGCGAAGACCTAGAAATTATCTTTAAATCCTGGCAAAGTCAAGAAGGCAGCATGGTGAGCAATCCACGCGTGTCACCTACAGCCTGCATTGACCTTCTCTGGGCTCCAGCAACACGCAGAGTTAGCAGGCAGGGCTCTCTCGTGACCTCTCATTCTTGATTCTGTCTGACCCTCAGAACACGCGGGCAGGCGGTATCATAGCGCTCACTCCACACACACAACCCCAGCCTTCAAAAGTGTCTCAAGCTGCTGGTTTAGAGGGAGCGGCACTGGAATGCAGGCTGCCTCCATTCAGAATCCTCTCTCTCTCTGGGAAGTAGGGTGGGAATGGGGCTGGCACTTCGTTATACTGGTGACGCGGAGAGCGCTATTACACTATTACTATGCATCTACAGACTCAACAACACTGAAAGCATGAGATCTCAGCTGTAACCACGGAACCTTGTAGCATGGCTGTCCAGGTGGTAGGTGGTGTGGACGGGGGCAGGGGAGGGTGTGTGGAGGGTGGGGGGACGCTCACTGTATCACTGTCTTCCCGTTCATCATTGATTTGCTCGAGCCGAGAGGGCACCAGAAACATCTCCATATGACCTGTCTCATGCAAGTAGAGCCCAAGGGCACCTGCTTGCTCCAGGACATAAAGAGCCTCAAAACATTCCATCAGGTCATGGGAATGAGGTCTATAATAGTTACTGGTATTTGGCATATCAGATACAACATGGGTAGCTTGCCAGGCTCTGCCGTGCGGGACGCTAATGGGAGGAAACTGAAGCCTGTCATGGGATTGGTGTTGAAATATTATATGCCTGAAACTCACCAATAACTTTGTAAATCAGCTTTTTAATTTAATTAACAATTTTGGGGGGCTTTTTTGAGTCACACCCAGCAATGCTCAGGGGTTACTCCTGGTTCTGCACTCAGGAATTACTCCTGGCGGTGTTCAGGGGACCATATGGGATGCCGGGGATCGAACCCAGGTAGGCTGTGTGCAAAGCAAATGCCCTCCCCACTGTGTTATCATTCCGGCCCTAAAAAATGTTTAAAAGGAATTTAAAAAAGTTAATAATCCTTCCCCTTTCTGTGTCACCACAGAATAAGATGAAGAATAATAAAGAAGTCCTACACGTAGCAGTTTTAAAATGAGTTTTAAAACTTATTTTTAAAAAAGAAAATAACATGGCTGGAGAGAGAACTCAAACACCTGAGCACTTACAGTGTGTGCGGGAGCTCGGGTTTAACCCCTCGCTTTGAGGAGAAACATCCCAGCACAGAGCCACCACTGTGGCCCAAAAACCAAATAAACACAATGACAAAAAGTCAAAACGTGGGATTTCCGAGAGGAAGAAACACCGAGAAGCAGTAAGCGTGAGCTGAAGTTCGGCTTTGCCCGCCCCGGGAGGAGGCACGAGAGGTCCCATGAGCCGGCACATTCCACTCCCTGTGTCGCGAAAAGCCTGACACTGTCTCCCGTGGGGAGAAATGGCTTCCCCAGAAACCTCTGGCACTTTCTCACTGGTCAGAAGGTAAATGAACGAATAAGAGCGTTTTGGAAAGACCTGGCTTTCCCCTCTGAGCCGAGCGCTCCACAGCTTACAGCTCCGCAGCCTCACCCGGAGCAGGGCTGTTGGTGCGTTCCCGCCTGGAAAGCAGAGCCAGGAAAGCAGAATGGCCAAGGGGCATGCCCAGCAAGCAGGATGCTGGCGCTGCAGAGCCTGCTGGGAGTAATCCCGAGCACAGACCTGGGAGTAGCCTAACACCTCTGAGTGGGGTCCCTCAAAAGAATAAATAAAAGCCAATAAAGCCTCCCTAGAAGCTGACTGGGACCAATTTCATTATCTGCTCATAATTATTCCTTCCCTCTTCGATTTGCCAGGTTTTCCCATGGGCAAATTCCCTTTCTCAGCGAGCTGCAGCTGAGCCCCAGCCTCCCAGAGTGAGAACTAGATTATAATGTTCGGTGCTAGCAGTGGCTGCAATTGTGTGGTTGCTTATTCTTGTTGGAAAGAATTAAAAATTGTCCCTCTAGGCACATTCTTTGCTACCTACACCACAGCCTGTAAATATATCCTCTCACCCCCTCCCTCCCTCTTTCCCTCTTGATCTTTCTCTCCCTCCTTCTCTCTCCCTCCTCCCTCATTCTCTCTCCCTCTGTCTTTTCTTCCCCCCCATTCTCCTTTCCTCTCTCTCTCCTCCCTCTATGTCTTCCCTCTTCCTCCCTGCCTCTCTCCCTCCTTCTCTTCTGAGTAAAACTATTTTACTGCACACACATCGCAAGACACAACACACAGGCACACACCCTCCTCCCAAATGCACCTTGATCGTGTGTGTGTGTGGGGGGGTTCTGAGAAAAAACAAAGTCATCGTATATTCACCTTGGCGCATGGTAACCGTCAAGAGGAATGAGCTGTTTGGTTCACGTGCAAGCTTGTGTCATCTGTCTAACACGATGGGTAAAGTCCGCCTCAAAACCTACGTGACTCTAAATGTATGTATTGTAGTCCACAGTGCGTAAGAGAAGGGAGAGACAGAGAGAGAGAGAGAGAGAGAGAGAGAGAGAGAGAGAGAGAGAGAGAGAGAGAGAGAGAAGAGAAAGAACCTGCCATAGAGACAGGCGAGGGAGCGGGAGGGAATCGGGACATTGGTGGTGGGAAATGGGCACTGGTGGAGGGATGGGTGCTGGAACACTGTAAGACTGAAACCCAAACATGAACTTCTTTGTAATTGTATAACTCACGGTGGTATAATAATTTTTTTTAAAAAACCTACATGACATCGTTCTGTAAAGTAAAAAAATATGACCGTTTAAGGGACTCTTTTTGAGACACATATAAAGTTGAAGCAAAACATGGTGAGAGGTAAACAACGAATGCTCAGCGCAGGAGCCAGAGAGCCGCCCTCTAGGGGTGGTCAGGTAAGGCAGAGTAGTCTGCCCTGGTCCCAGGGCCAGTGGGCAGATGGTTCATGCAAATGTTTTAATTTTGTTTAAAATCAGAAGCAAAAATATAAAAGTTTAGGTCAAAGCAAATATCTTAATGTGTAAGATTAAAAATAAAATTATTCAGTGTAGTCATTGTGTGTGAGTATGTGTGTGTGTGTGTGTGTGTGTGTGTGTGTGTGTGAAGAGACACACAAAGGCAGAAGCATCCTAGACCCCAAAAAAGTCTAAATATGATATGGGTGTGGGGAGAAGCAGAAGATGAGATGGGAGAATTATTTTTTAATTTTTTGGAGTCACACCGCACAGCAGTGCTCAAGGGTTACTCCTGTCTCTGCACTCAGAAATTACTCCTGGCAGAACCCCAGGGGGACCATACTGGATGCTGGGGATCCCACCCAGGTGGACCGCATGCAAGGCAAACACCCTACCTGCTGTGCTGTAACTCTGGTCCTGAGATGGGAGGGAGAATTTATTGGCAGATGGTGCTGTCAAGGGAGTAGTTTTGGCTTATATTTATTGGTGTTAGTAACTGTGAAGAATTTAAGCCATTATCCCCAGATCACTACTCTTTGGCAACCTTTGCCTTTTTGCTTGAGGATGTGCCACTCCAGGCAGTGCTCTGGGGCCACGCCTGGCGGTTCTTGAGGGGCCATGTACAGGCAGTCAAACCGGAAATCAAGTGCTTTAACCCCCAAAGATTCTCTCTGGCCCAAGAACCATTGAAGTTTTTATTTAAAGATTCAAATCACACTTTCTTGTCTGTCCTTGGTGAATGAAATGACTTGAAACAATGTAAGTGGGCTTTGAGTTCCACAGAACTTCATTGCACTAGCATTTCAAACCACTCATGAAGGCTTTGCTTACAGAATGCTCTTCAGCTGAGGAGTCATCCTGCCACAAGGTCTGGGAATCGGGGAGAGAACGCAGCGCTTAGACTGTGGAAAACAGGTTTTATTGTTTTATTCAAAACAGAATCTTGACGCAAGAGGCTCTTTAAGAAACAGATTACAGGGGCTGAAACAATAGTCCAGTGGGTAGGGCACTTGCCTTGCATGTAACTGATCCAGGTTCAATCCCTGGAACCCCCTGGAGTGATCCCTGAGTGCAGTGTTGGTAATAAACCCTGAGCACCAGTGAGTGTGGCTTATAAACAAAAGCAAAAAATAAAAAAATAAAGAAGATTGCAGAACGATATGCACAAAATTAGGCTTGATGGGGAGATGGCATGATTGCCATCCTTATGCCTAATTCTGGCACCGAAGGGACAAAGTCTATTTCCACGGTTCTTGGGCCTGGACTTGGCTACGCAACCAGTGGAACAGGTGGAAGCAACAGAGCGCCATGTCCCAGACTGGGTCTCGCCCACTGTGCCTTGCTTCGTGAGAAGGAAGATCCCTCATGAGCATATTGATCACATCTGGGAGTCGAGACCCTTGGAGGAGAGTCACTGCACTGAGCCCAGCCTTGATTTTCTTGACTTGTGACCAAAAGTCACAGGTGGGGCAGTGGGGGGGCTGCTGACCGGCACAACGCAGAGGTGAGAAGTGACGCTGCAGAGCAATCTGGGATGTTATGCCACACACCATTGTAACAGTAGCTGCTGAACGCAGGTATAAAAGTGAAGGCTTGACATGAGCAAGGAAACCATAACAGATAATTAAACACTAAGTGGCTTAAGTCTCAGAATCCAGAAGCAAGCAAAACGTTTTTATTAATGATCTCTCTGACATTCATTTTGTTTGTTTGCTTGTTTTTTAGTTTGGGGGCTTCGTTCAGTGGTTCTCAGGGTTTACTCCAGGCTCTGTATTCGGGGATCACTCCTGGTGAACTCAGGGGATGTTGGTGATGAAACCCTGGTAGGCTACGGCGTAAGGTAAGTGCTCTACCCTCTGGCCCTGACGTATGCTCTTAATTGCCTAGATTTGGAGCAGCATTTTCTGGTGTTACCTCTTCACACAGGACTGTGGCTTTGTGACTTTGTTTTTCTATGGAGAGGAGGCAATGACCAGCCTTCCCTCCAGCATTGTTTGTTTTTCAGGGCAGAAAAAAAGTTACTGTTTGATAATGCAGAAAGGTTTCTTCTACAGTTTCACATCTGATCATGTTGTGTGTGTGTGTGTGTGTGTGTGTGTGTGTGTATGTATGTATGTATGTTTTTGTTTTTGTTTTTGTTTTTGTTTTTTTTGCTTTTTGGGTCACACCCGCGATGCTCAGGGGTTTCTCCTGGCTCTGCACTCAGGAATCACTCCTGGCGGTGCTCGGGGGACCATATGGGATGCCGGGGATCGAACCCGGCCGGCACAGGCTGGCCGCGTGCAAGGCAAACGCCCTACCCACTGGGCTATCACTCCGGCCCCCTGTATTTTAACAATTGTTTCCAGATTAGGGAAAGCGCTCTGTCGAAGTTTCTTTCAGGACACTTTACATTTCCTTGCGCAATAACTAATAATCCTAAATCTTCTCTTAATTGACGAAACTCATTATCTAGTTTGTCATCAATGTCCCTTTGTAGTGGTTTACGTTATAAGTTTTATATTCTCTTAGTCAGCTCAATAATTTGTGTCAAGTCTGCAAAACACTTAACTACATTTCCCATGTGTCTTGGGACCCACCCCATTTTTATTAATTGGAGTATCAAAGGCTCCAGGACCTTCTTCTGAGAGTCCTTCAGATGCATCAATACTCTTGGATACTCTTAGTGAGTTACTACTTTCAGGATGACCCGAAATTTATTTTATTGATTTTTCCATTGGTTTTATTATTCATTCTTATGACTCTCCTTCCATAGTCTGTTAACTTTTCAATTTTATATCAGTTATTTAAGCACAAAAGTAAGGATGGCAAAAATATGAAGGCACCTGATATGTATTTCCAAATAAGCAATCTGTCATTTCACTCCATTCTTTTTGTTTGTTTGTTTTTTGTTTCTTTGGATCACACCCCGGCAATGCCCAGAGTTTACTCCCTGGCTCTGCACTCAGGAATTACTCTTGGCAGTGCTCGGGGACCATATGGAATGTCGGGATTGAACCCAGGTGGGCCGCGTGCAAGGCAAACGCCCTACCCGCTGGGCTATCGCTCTGGGCCCTGGGATGCCAAGAACTGAACTCTGGTCAGTCACATACAAAGCAAACGCCCTACCCACTGTGCTATCACTCCGGCCCCATTTCACTCCATTCTGGCCACTGCTGTAGAGCGAACTCTACCCCCAGGTCCGGGACCCCCAGCTCTTGTCCCCTATCACGGTACTGCCTTGACCTCCCCTGAGAGCAGTGAGCGGCCCTGTAGTAAAATTCCACAGTGAAGCTGTTCCTCTCCTCCAGTGGAAGTGAAGGAACATTTGGGTCCACGTCCTGGAACATTCATAGGTGCTTTGGGGGAAGAGGCAGTGTAAAGCCTAAGCCACAGATACATTTTTACTTTTTTTTTTAATGACTTAGTGAGCGAGTTTAACTCCGAAGGAACCCAAGAGTCTGTCCAGTCTGTCCACCCCACGATTCCTGGCTGTTGCCGAGATGCTTCTCCTGTTTGTGGCGGGTACAAGCCGGGAATGCTGGGAGCCTGCGTGGGGCGAAACTGGGCGGCCTGGCCCAGCTCCCTCTCCCCCAGAACTAGCAGCCTCTCTTCCATAAAAGAGGAAACGCCCCACCCTTTCTGGATAGAGCACACAAGTTACCGTGCTCTCAACCCAAAGTCTCGGTTCAACCTATAATTACTTCGCCCACTTTGATATTCTTAATATAGCATGATATGGCTTAATGCATTTCTACTCACGGTAAGCTGTAACCCCCATTCTACCCTCAGTTGCCTCTCTCATGGCATTCTCTCTGCCTGGGACACCCTTCGACCCCCGCTTGGCCTGGGGTCTCTGCTCGACCCCCCATCTTGTCTTCGTTGGCGTGTCCTCTGAGCAGCCGCCCCACCCCAAAGGCGAGTCAGGGCTGGTTGTCACACACCCCCATGTTCCTTTCCCATGGGATACATAGAAAGTCACTTAACTTATTTCTATCATCATCATCATCATATCATCATCATCGCCGTCGTCATCATCATCATCATCATCATCGCATCATCATCGTCATCATCATCATTTTGGCCTGGAGTCATACCCAGAAGAGCTCAGAGGCTTTTCCTCTTGCTCAGAAGTGACCCTGGCCAGTGCTCAGAGGACCAGATGCAGGGTCAGGGATCTAACCAGGTTGGCTGCATGCAAAGCAAGTGTCTTACCCCTCTGCTGTAGTTATTTATCTAATTGTTTATTCAATGTCTGTCTCCCATTAGTCATCAAGCTCTGTAAAGCAATAATTCATTGATTATAAAGTAATAGCACAGATCTATGCACCTTAATGTGTCCTGGGCCTGCTCTCAACTCCTTCTCACCAGCATCCCACTGAACTGAAGGGAGAGGTACCGGGAGGAGGAAACAGACACAGTCAGGTTCCTGATGGGCAGCTTTTAAATGGTGGACTCAGGAGTTCCCCAGCCACCTGCCCCAGGTCCTTGCTCTGTCCCACTTCCCTCCTTCCCCCTCCTTATTTATTTATTTACTTACTTATCTATCTATCTATCTATCTATCTATCTATCTATCTATCTATCTATCTATCTATCTATCTATCTATCTATCTATCTATCTATCTATCTATCTATCTATCTATCTATCTATCCATCTCTATCTATCTATCTATCTATCTATCTATCTATCTATCTATCTATCTATCTATCTATCTATCTATCTATCCATCTGTCTATCTATCATCTATCTATCTATCTATCTATCTATCTATCTGTCTGTCTGTCTGTCTGTCTGTCTGTCTGTCTGTCTGTCTGTCTGTCTGTCTATTTATCTAGGTCGCACCCCTGTAATGCTCAGGGGTTACTCTTGGCTCTGCACTCCGGGATTACTCATGACTGTGCTTGGGGAACATATGGGAAGCTGGGGGTCAAGCCTGGGGTTGACTGTATGCAAGGCAGATGCCCTCCCCACTGTGCTGTCACTCCATCCCCGCTTCCCTTCTTGACTTCCTATATGAGTTGATTCCCACGGTATCCCCAGCCAGAGCCCTGGGCTATCATTGGGGTCCAGTGAGTATGGCTAGAATATGTAAATGGGCACACATCTCCTGAGTACCTACTACGAGCAAAGCATCACAGAGAAAAACAGGATGGATCTTGCCCCTGGGGATGTGACTCCAATGTTGAACATGTGCAGGGTCCCAGGTTGATGCCAGCATGGCAGGCCATTGCTAGAGTTCCACTGGAGATGGCCCCGGGGGGTCAAGCACTGCTGGGTAGGACCCCTACAAAAGTATGGATCCTACCTTCGCCAAGGTTTTATCCCAACCCTAAAGTCTGAGAAGGAAAAGGAGTGGGGTCTCCTTGACTGTAATATAGGAAAGAGTTTTAGCGGGGTATTTTGGCTGATCTTCTGAGGACAGACAACTTCAGAACTTACAGAGGCTCAGGGAAAGGGGCAGAAGCAAGGTGGGGTGCCAGGGAGGTAAGTGGTACCCGGATAGGTGGCAGCCTATCCGGGTACCAGGGTAGGAGCGCATGGTGAAGGGGGCAACGTGCACAAGCGGAGGGAGCCCGGAGCAGGGACTCCGCTCTTCCCAGATCAAGGAGAGGGCTCCTGGGTGAGCTCTGGGAAGGACGAGAAGAACACGCCATGTGGGAAGCAAGACCAAGTTACATAGAACATGCAGGCAGGAAATTGCAGACTATGATCAGGAACAAAGGCCTGTGAATTAACATTCTGTGAATGTTAATAAGGTTCCGTGCTGAAACCCTGTGGGAAATTCTAGGAACATACAAGGTTAAACAATTTTCTTTTCTGCAAGTTTTCGAAGACGTACATTAGGTCTACAAAACCCAACTGTTTCCAGCGGCAGGTTTCCAAAAGTATTTGCAGGCTCATCTACGAACTTAAGGGGACTTGGAACTTGTACTTGGCAGACACATAAGCAGGCCGAATAGCCCTTAGGGAAAGGCCAACAGAAGAGGAAAGGATTTATGAGCCGGGCAGGGACCGGCCACAGCAGAGGGAAGGAGGCTGTGTCCATGGCAGAGTGGGGCGTGGGAGGGAGGAAAGAGGAAAACTGATGTTTATGGCCCACAGCAAATGCCTTGTCGATTTGCTTTTCATTTTTGTCCCGGTAAAAGGACCAGCTTCTTTCTCCACTTCAAAGTTGAGGAAACAGGTGCTCCACGGCCACCAAAGCTCCTGATTACAGATGGCGAGGGCAGAGTCAGTTCCTGAATTGGGGTCAGCCAGGGAGCAAGAGCGGGAGCTCTGAGGTGTGAAACATACAAGTCTACAGAAAGACAAGGTTCTGCATTAGTTCTCTAACACATATAATAAACATCATATCTTGTGTGTGTTAGTACACTGGGATATAGATTATATCTCATATAATTATAATCTCATAATCTCATACACATTCTATATATGTATAGAAATATATCGCGATGTTGATGAGGCTGTATTACAAATATGCCCTAATTACATTTTGAGTTTTTTACATGGTTCAACTACTAAGGATGAGAGCCAGAACCCAAACAAGCTGTTTGACTCCTGCTTGGCTCCTGCTCTTCACCGCTCTCTTATTTTGTGTAAAAAAATTGTGTAAAGCCTTGTTTTAGAATGAGATCCAGGAGTCATTACTGGGATCCACAAGCCAGCCCCGGCTACTCCTAAGTGAGTTTTAGTTCCACTCACTCACTCACTCACTCACTCACTCACTCACTCACTCACTCACTCACTCACTCACTCACTCATTCACTCTCTCACTCACTCACTCACTCACTCACTCACCACTCACTCACTCACTCACTCACTCACTCACTCACTCACTCACTCCACTCACCATGTTCCCATGGAGCCACAGCATGCTGGGCCAGAGAGAAGCTGGTGCAGCTGGAGTATGCATAAGCGAGGGGAGGCAGAGAGACAGAGCCTCTTTCTGAAGGCTGCTGAGTCAGCAGAGGGACTTTAGCTATTATTAGTTCGCATTTGTTTTTTTTTTTTTTTTTGCTTTTTTGGTTCACACCCAGCGATGCTCAGGGGTTACTCCTGGCTCTGCGCTCAGGAATCACTCCTGGCACTGCATGTGGACCATATGGGATGCCAGGGATCGAACCCGGTTCGGCTGCATGCAAGGCAAACGCCCTACCTGCTGGACTATTGCTCCGGCCCCTAGTTCGCATTTTTTAATGTGTAAAGTCAAGCAGCGGCAAGTTGCCTTTTGTTTTGTTTTGAATGTCCATGAGATACACACTTACAAAGTTCATGACTGGGTTTCAGTCATACAATGTTCCAACACTGTTTCTTCACTAGTGTATATAATTCCTACCACCAATGTCGCCAGTTTCCTTCCTACCATCACCCCAGCCTACCTCTATGGTAGGCTCTCTCTCTCTCTGTGTCTTTCTCTCTCTCTGTCTCTCTCTCTGTCTTTCTCTCTCACACACACTTCTCTCTATTATTACCATCTATCATTACTATAGGTTGTACACTATCATCCCAGCAGAGCCTCGCAAGAAGCCAGAGGAACCCCTCATACCATGAGGGTCGCCATTTTCAACATCCGGACTCCACAGCTCGTCAGAGCTCCACCCAGCAGAAAGGCTGATCACAGCCCTGCTCATCAGAGACGCACCCTACAGCCATCTATTTCAATCCCAGTGTTTCCCTGACTTCATCAATAAATGCACAAGATGAGAGGCTACTACAAGAGTATCCCATCCTCAGGGCAGAGCCTGGCAAGCTACCCGTGTCGTATTTGATATGCCAAAAACCAGTAACAATTGTAGACCTCATTCCCATGACCTGAAGGAATGGTCTGAGGCTCTTCATGTTTCTGGAGAGAGTAGATGCCCTTGGACTACACTAGCATGTGACAGGGCGTATGGAGATGTTACTGGTGCTCGCTCAAGCTAATTGATGAACAACGGGAAGACAAGTGAAGTGGATACAAATGATCATTAGTGTGATGCCTTTTGTTATCAGTGAGTGAGTATTGGTCTTTTATTGTTAAAGAAAGTGGGGGGGTCCACTCAGTGGAAGGGTTTCCACAAAGATGACACCAAAGGCCTATGTCCATCATTATGCATCACCCTCAATATTTCCATTGCCTGAAACTTCCTTTGGTGTTCTACAAGTCTTACCACTCCCCTGAAGCCCCTGCCACAATGACCCCTCCACTGTGCCACAGTCCTGCCCTTTCAGAGTCTCTAGAACCAGAACCAGGCCAGAGACAGCCTTTCCCACACAGCTTCTTCCATTTGACTGAATTCCTTAGAAGATCCAGTTGACTGTCAGCGAGATTGGAAGGGGACAGAAGCAGGAAGGTCAGGCCAGTCAGGGGAGCCAAGTCATCTGGGCTCAGAGAAAGCTGAAGAGAAGCGCAACTCTTGGGTCTGGCAGAGGCTCGTGGGGGTTGGGAGGCTGGGGCTGCCCAGAGGTGACTGCAGAGGGTCCGTCAGGGTAGAAAAGAGGCAGGACTGACCCCAGAGCTGAGCTGGTCCCAGAGTGAAAGTGCCCAGTTTTCGGAGATGGCTGTTAGGGTGGGAGACGTGTGTAGATGTTTGCAGAGGCTGTGTGTGTTTACATAAAGGCTCGAGCTTCTTAGGATTGGATCTGCTGGGACATAAGCAGACTGGCATGGCGAGTAGGGGTAGGGGGCCGAGCACTGCAGCCTGCTTGCTCTGCAGCCTCTTACCCCACAGCCTCCGTACCGCAGCTTTTCTTACTCTGCAGCCTCACAGACAGACAGCCTCCACTCCCTCCACTGCCTTGGTGAAGCTCTTCCTCTTCTCTGAGGCCCTTTTGAGTTGCATCATCAGTATAGCACTATCGGAAGCAACTGTGGACTCTGACCGGAGGGTCTTCCCCTTTTGCCCTTTTGAGATTCCCTCTTGGTGCCTTATTGTGCAGGGTGGGGACCCCACTTGGTAGAGGTTCTCCACAGAGCAGCGAAGTAACCTAGCCTGAGCCCTGGATGAGCGCATCTTCAGCATGCTTCTAGCAGTCACCCAACGCCTATCACACCAACACACGAGTGGGGGGTGGGGACTGGGGCCTAGCAACTTTCCCTGGAGGCCACAGGGGCACCCCCAGATCAAAGGTCCCAGAGCTGAGTCATTCACCTGTGCAAGGGCAGAGACAGAAGGCCGTGGGCCCATCAGGAGCACAGGGACTGAACCCCCTGGGACTGTGTCCCCACCCTGCTCATGTTCCCTGCTTGTTCTTGTTCCCCACTGGGAGCGACCCAGTCAACGGGAGCACGGTGCTGCCTGGAGCTGAGAGCTGAGAGGCCGGTCCCAACCAAGGACCCTCTCCAAGGGAAATGCAATTGCAAAGTCCCCGCCCCACCAAGTCCATCAGGACCCCAAATCTGGCTGTAGCACTTCTAGAACTATTTCGTAATGGTTCTTACTTTGGGCATCTCCCAGAAATGATTGTGGTCCTTCTACCCCTTCTGACTATACTCCTTGTCTAGTATGCAGCCCATTGGGGTTCAATCCTTGGTACCACTAGGAGTGCAGGGTGAGCTTGGTAGTTTGGTGCTGCAGGCTGGCAGCGCTGGGGACTTGTAGGGTTACTGTGCCAAGTTTGGGCACGCGTAGTGCTGGGGATAAACTCAAGACCTCGTGCTGGCCAGACTGGTGCTCCATGCTTTCATGCCATCTCCCAAGCCCTTTGGATTTTTTTTCTTTTTGAAATCATACTCTATGGTGCTCTAGGCCACTCCTCGCTCTGTGCTCGGGTTTGCTCCTAGCAGGGCTCAAGAGGCCTGTGGCACTGTGGATGGAGCCTTGCCTCCAGCATGCCAAGCATGCGCATGCGCTCAGCCCTTTGAGCTCTTGCTCCCAACCCCAGTCATTAACTCTTGATCTTTTTCTTTCACTGAACCATGGGCTCTTCAGGGACGATGGCCTTCACTTGCTTGGTTTGACAAGCTCTGGAGGGTACCCAGATGCTGGCCCCCCATCTTCCACACTAGCTCAAGCTTTCACTGGTACCAACAAAGGGAAATAATGGCATGGTTGGGTTCGGGCCATAATTCAGCAGGAAGATTGTCTAGTATGCAGCCTGTTGGGTTCAATCCTTGGTACCAATAGGAGTAATTTCTGAGTGTAGAGCCAGGAGTAACCCCTGAGCATCAATGGGTATAGCACAAAAATAAAGCAAAAAATAAAAAATAAATAATGTCATGACCCATTTACCTTGTAGTCAGGAGTGACCAGGGGATCAATGGATAAGAACAGAGGTCAGGTGAGTCCTTTTCTGGAGAGGGAGCAATCCCCCACCTCACGCTTCCCATTCTCTTCAGGCTGTCTAGCCTGTGGAGACAGCGGTGGCCGGCCAGACTATGGAAAGGGGGCTCCACAGGAAAGGGAGAGGCAAAGAGCAAGGGTTCTGGGCTCCCTGACACCCTGAAGCCGCCACGTCTGCTTTAAACCATTGGTTCCAGAATATTATGAGAGGCAGTAAAACCTCTTTACTCTTTAGGCCTTCCTGTAGTCTCATAGAATCCCAACTAATCACCACGTTCAACGTGGTGGCTGACACTTAGTAAGTGCTCAATAAATTATGGTTGAATGATTAAGTCAATTGTAAAAGAGAAACTCTTCACCCCAGCATTTAACACCCCATCTTCCTCTCGGCTTTTGTCTATATTCAGTTGGTATTTTTAATAGAAGTATAATTAGAGCAAAAATAGAGTTTAACATCCAACCTTTCCCTGTTAACTGTAATTTCATTATAAACATTTTCCATGTTAGGGCATATTATTATCGCTTTCAATGGGTGTGTAATTTTCCAATGAAGCCATCAACTATAATTTACTTAATGACTCCCCATTCTCAGATACACATATTTTTCCATTTTTTTAAATATAGAGAATGCTGTAAGAAAGCAGATGAGGTCCCAGTTTTTCACCCATTTTAACTTTTATTATTTTGTGCTTTTTTTTAATCTCACTGGCTGTTCTCAGGGTCTACTCCTGGCTCAGTGCTCAAGGAAGTGTTGGGTAACAATGTAGGGTTGGCGGTGGCAACCTGGGCCTCCTCCCTGCAAAACCTGTGCTCGCCCAGTAAACACCTCACCCCTCCTCACAATCATTGTTGGACGACTCCTCTGAGAACAAAATTGTTGCTTTTTCTAATAACTTAGAATACATACCACCCTCTCCAGTTTTTTGCTTCTTTTGGGGCCACTTCTAGTGGTGCTTAGGGCTTACTCTTGACTCTGTGCTCAGGGATCACTCTTGGCACTGTTGGGGGACCACACGGGTGTCAGGCAAGTGTGCTGGTTGGTTGTGTGCAAGGCAAGCGCCTTACCCACTTAAATACTGCTCTACGCCTCCTCCCAAGTCACTATTTTTTTTTAAATATTCTATTATAACCACTGTGAGATAAACAATCACAAAGATGTTTAAGTTTGGGTCTCGGCCATATAGTGTTCCAGCACCCATCCCCTCCACCAGTGCCCACTTCCCACCACCAATGTCCCTGATTCCCTTCCCCCCCCCTAACCTGCCTCTATAGCAGGTTCTTTATTTCTTTTCTCTCTTTCTCTTTCTCTCTCTTCCTTCTCTCTACATATTGTGGATTGTAATACATAGACTTAGAGGTTATCATGTGTATCTTTTTGCCTATATTTAATGCTCAGTTCTAGGTGGGTAATAGCACTTTCGACAATTATTAGTACACTGTTCCCTTCTCTGTCTTACCTAACCTCTGACTCCCACACATTTGTGGTAATTTCCACCTTTGACAAGACCTCCTGATCCACGTTTCACCTGACCTCTCCCAAGTCACTTTTATTTTTTTTTTATTTTTTATTATACCACAGTGAGACATACAATTACAAAGGTGTTCATACTTAGTTCTTGGTAATACAGTATTCCAGCACCCATCCCTCCACCAGTGCCCCATTTCCACCACCAATGTACTCCCACCCTCCCACCCACCCCAGGCTGCCTCAGTAGCAGGTACCCCCGCTTCCTCTCTTTCTCTCTGTCTGTCTCTACATCTCTCTCCCTCTTCTTTTTACACATTGTGGCTAGTCCTGCAGATATTTAGAGTTTATCACTTAAGTCTCTTTGTGTATATTCAATGGTGAGTTTTAATCTGCCATTACCATTTCCCATACCAAGTCACTTTTAAACTTTCACTTCTTGATCACTTGATCACTTGAATCCCGTTATTCATCGATTTGCTCGAGCGGGCACCAGTAACATTTCCATTGGACCTTATCACGCGCCAATGTAGCCCAATGGCATCTTGTTGATTCAGGAATATGAAGAGCCTCAAACCATTCCTTCAGGGTCTTGGCAAGGAAGTCTGACCATCTTGTAGGTGGGCAGCCACGTGATCTTTTGACATCCCGTGGGATCCAGTCGGTAACGGCTCTAGTCCAGCGGTTGTCTCCAAATCGCATTACATGTCCAGCCCATCTGATTTTCGATGCCTTGGCAAACGAGACAGCGTCCCTGATTCTGGAATAGCAACGGAGGTCGGAACTCCGAATTCCCTTCTCTCACTTGAGTAAGGCGTGATATTCCAAGCATAGCTCTTTCGATTCCTTACAGTTTCCAATTGAATTTTGAGCTATGGTCATGGTGAGAATAATACTTAGTACCATCTTCCTGTTACTGGCTGCTTCCCAGGTCACAGCCATACTGGGCACCTCTTGTCCATGGGAATCTTAGTCTCTGTAATTTTCCAGTGCCCACCACATATGCCAGGCCTGGGAAGCAGTGATAAAAATCCTAGAGGCCAGATGGATTCAAATCTCAGCAAAACTTCCAGGAGCCAGAGAAATAGTTGGGCTTGTCTTGCATGATACTGGCCCATGGACACTCCGGCACCACTTATGATCTCCCATGCCCTAATAGGAGTGACCACTGAGCACAGAGCCAGGAGTGTTCAGGCCCTGAACACCACCAGGTGTGGTTCAAAAAGCAAACAAACAAACAAACACTATAAAACTATAAAACAGGGGCCGGAGCAATAGCACAGCAGGTAGGGTATTTGCCTTGCACGAGGCCAACCTGGATTTGATCCTCGGCATCCCATATGGTTCCCGAGCACTGCCAGGAGTAATTCCTGAGCAAAGAGCCAGGAGTAACCCCTGAGCATCACCAGGTGTGACCCAAAAAGAAAAAAAAAACTATAAAACAATAGTCCTGTAGTCCTGAATATAGGCACCCACTGTAGTGTGGATGGAAAGACAGACCCTGGCCTGTGACATGCCTCCCCTCATGTCCTAGGGCCACTTCATCAGGAACCGAGGCTGACCGAGGCTCCAGGAAAGACCAACACACGGTCTTCACCCATCACTGCTGAGAGAGGGGTCTCCAGAGGTCAGGGAACAGGGAAGGTGGTGCTGTCCCGACCCCAGAGCCACCAGGCAGAGCCTGATATCAGTGTAAAGGCCAGCTGGGTCCTTGATAGAACAGTTGGAGCTGCTGTCTGGGCACCCCTGAAATAGCCCAGCTCCCCAGCTCCTGCTCCAGACGGGCAGGCAGATCCCGGAATAGCTTTTCCCTATTGCAAGGTGACCTACTTAGCAGGTTCCTCTGTCACAGGATGGCTGAGCAGGAGCTTACCTGCCTCTCCCCAGAGAAAGCTGGTGGGGGAAACTTCCTCTCCCTCCTCCCTGCGGCTCCTGCTGTTCACGCACCAGGGGCTGGGAAAGACCCTGAGTGTGGCACTTCCCGCTACAGAACATGCTCACAGAGCTCAAGCTCCCTGCTTCCTTGGAGGTGCGGTCCACACCCTGTGTCACCAAGGACAGAGGCACAGAGAGGGTAAGCACTGTGAGCAAGGACACAGGCGGAGAGGAGACAGAGCGAGGATCTGCCCGACGCCAGGTGCTGGTGGGCACCTGTCCCCGGGCGTGTCGTTGGTCAAGTGGTACTTGTTGGTGGCTATCACCATTGCCATCCTGCATTTAACCTGAACAAGGCAAAGTGGAGGCTGGTGGATTCCATGAAGTCACTGTAGCGACACCCTGTGGCACCTCCTGTGGGGGGGCTGGGAATGGAGGCACAGTGACATGCCAAAGCTCTAGGCCTGGTT
>JAJIBD010016835.1:0-30903 GCA_021461705.1 Cryptotis parvus | reverse complement strand
GGATTTTATATTCTTTCTGAACTAGTGCTGTTATCTTTCTTCAGCTAAGTACTGAGGGTATCATGGAAAATTCCCACTAGTATTTATTTTTCAAAGTAAAATCCAAAAAATTTGAGTGTTATCTTAGAATAAAATATTTAATGTGTACTTTGCTCAGTAAATTCACAAGGGTATCACTTACTTGAAATTTTGTTTCAAGCTTTTACTGTAAATAGAAACTTTTTACTTTTAGGTTTATATGTTTTCTATTTAGGCTTATTCTATTGTCTTCCAATTTCGATTTGGTCTTTGCAAATATGAATATATGCATATTCAATTTCCTCATATGCATATATTTACTCTTAACTTATGGTACTTTGAGACAAGTTACTAGACATTATTTTCATTTTTGTAACTCTTAGCTATCTCAAAGTATATTACCAAATATAGTAAGTGCATGTTTAAACAATGCCACACTTTAATAGTGTATAAAAATTTTCAAATCCCAGTTATGTGTAGAAAAATATTTATTTTATATTTGTGTATCTGAGATTTGGCTAATCTTGTTTCCAACTATAATAAATAAGTATTTTGTTCCCTTTTGCAATTCGATCACTAACCATACTCAAGTAAAGCATTTATCTTAGAGATGCAAGCATGGTACAATGTTGGAAAACAAATTAATTTAATAGAACATATCAGCAAAAGGGAAATTATGAATCATATGATCATATCAACTTATGTATAGAAAGCTTTTTAGAAGATTTGGTATCTACTTATGGCTGAAAAATTCTTAAAAGCATAGGAATAAAAGGTATTAGCCTCAAGATAATAATAGCCAGATACAATAAACCCACATCCAACATCATGTATTAGATGTGGATTTATACTCAATGGTGAAAAGCTAAGAGGCTTCCTGCCCTGATGAAAGTCTTCCCATAGTGGCAAGAACTGAAAGCCTTTATAAAATGGAAGGAAATCCACTTTATCCACTATTATTCAATATATTTTCTTAAATTCTTACCACAACCATCAAGCACGGAATAAATGCCTATGAAGTATACAAGAAAACAACCTACCTATACTTTCAGATGACATGACATTAAACCCCTAAATATTACATATGAAAACACACACACACACACACACACACAAACATCTGTTAGAAACAATACAGCAAAGTTCAAACTATATAATCAATACACAAAAACCTGTTGTGTTTTGCTAGGGGAAATATGTGCTAGAAGAGAAATTTAAAAAATATATCCCCTTGTAAATAGTTTCATAAAACACCAACTATTCGGGGTAAATGTAAAGGAGGAAAGATATTTACATATGAAAAACTATAAGTCACCATTGAATGAAAGAGAAGAGGCCATTAGGAAGTGGACAATAGTCTAAGCTTATGGATTGGGGAAAAAAATCAACATTGTCAAAATGACCATTATATACAAACTATTGTGCATTCAATGCAATTGCCAACAAAATAACAATGGCAGTATTCAAAGAATTTGAATAACTGCTACTTCAATTTGTATGAAATAAAAATCCGTGAATAGCTTTTCTGAGAAAAAAAGAATGATATTTTAGTCCTGATTTTAAATCATATTATACACTATATTAGTAAAAATTGTGTAGAATTAGAATAACCATAGATTTTCAGATTTGAATTTGACAGAATTGAGAGCCTAGAGATAAAACTTCATATATTACAGTAAATCCATGAAAAAGAATTAGATACACTAAGTGGGTAAGGACATTTTTTCTCCATCAAATGATGTGTGAAAAGTGGATATCAAATGCCAAAAAAATATCCCACTCTTAGATTCATCAATATCATATAACATACAGAAAATTTAACTCAAATTGTATTAAAGACCTCAAGATCAGAAAATAAGCAGTAAAGTATAATGAGATAAACATCATATAAACTCTGTGGACTATAGACCTCAGAGGTGTCTGTTATGATTTGATTCTATTGACAAAGGCAAGAAACACAAACAAATGGGACTACAACAAAGTAAGTAATTTTGCATGGCAAGAAAACTAAAACTAAAGATAAAATTAAAATATACCCTGTTGAATGGGAGAAAATGTTTATATATGTATCAGATAAAAGGCTAATATACAAGATATGTAAATTACTCAAAAAATTGAAATACAAAACAACAACTAACTTCATTAAAATTTATATGGAATAATAACCCCCCACAGATAGCTAAAGCAATCCTTGGGAAAAAGAAGATGGGAGGCATCACCATTCCCAACTTCAAACTCTACTACAAAGCAGTGGTAATTAAAACAGTATGGTACTGGAATAAAAAAAGACCTGTGTACCTATGGAATAGAGTTGAGTATACTGACAACCAGCCTCAAATATATAAACAATTGATCTTTGATAAAGGAGCAAAAATATAAGATGGAGCAAGGAAAGCCTCTTCAACAAGTGGTTCTGGGAAAACTGGGCAGCTACATGTAAAAATGAATTTAGACCTCTGTCTAATACCATGCACATAAATCAGATCAAAATGGATTAAAGATCTCTATATCAGACCTGAATCTACAAAGTACATCGAAGAAAATATAGGAAAAACCCTCCACGAGATTGAAGCTAAAGACATCTTCAAAGAAGAAACACCACTAACAAAACAGTTAGATGAAAAGATAAACATATGGGACTATATTAAGCTAAAATACTTCTGCACCTCAAAAGAAACAGTGACCAAGATACAAAGAGAGTCCACAGAATGGGAAAGAATATTCACCCAATACCCATCTGATAAGGGGTTAATATCCAGGATATATCAGGCACTGGTAGAACTTTATAAGAAGAAAATAACCAACCCCATCAAAAAAAAAATGGGGAGAAGAAATGAACAGAAACTTCAGCAAGGAATAAGTTCAGATGGCCAAAGACAAATGAAAAAATGCTCATCATCATTAATCATCAGAGAGATGCAAATCAAAACAACAATGAGATATCATTTCACACCACGGAGACTGGCACATATCCAAAAGAGCAAGAACAACCAGCGCTGGCATGGATGTGGGGAAAAGGGGACACTCATCCATTGTTGGTGGGAATGTCAACTCATACACTCTTTTTTGGAAAACAATATGGACATTCCTCCAAAGACTAGAAATAGAACTCCCATTTGACCCAGCCATACCACTCCTGGGAACCCTGGGAAGCCAAAAACACTCAGCGGAAACACCATCCCTACTTCCATATTCATAGTAGTATTATTCACAATAGCCAGAATCTGGAAACAACCAGAGTGCCCAAAAAATTGATGACTGTATAAAGAAACTTTGGTGCATCTACACAATTAAATACTAAGCAACTGTTAGGAAAAATGAAGTTCTGAAATTTGTCTATAAATGAATGGACATGGAGAGGATCATGTTGAGTGAAATTAGCCAGAAGGAGAGAGACAGATATCGAATGACTGCATTTATTTGCATGACATATATATATATATATATATATATATATATATATATATATATATATATATATAAAAACACACATACATACATATTATGATACCAATAACCAAGGTCAGGCAAAATACAGATCAGGAGGCCTTGCGAGAAAGGTTGAAACTATCACAAATGTGTGGGAGTAGAGCAGAGGTTAGGTAAGACAGAGAAAGGAACAGAGGATCAATAATTGTCGAAAGTCTATTACAATCCACAATGAAGCAGGAATGTCCTGTCTGCTCAGAGGTGCAGAGATGAGACACCAGGAACATGATGTATATCCATTAATATTTTTATTTTTATTTTTTATTTTATTTTATTTTATTTTTGCTTTTTGGGTCACACCCGGCAGTGCTCAGGGGTTTCTCCTGGCTCTGCACTCAGGAATTACTCCTGGCAGTGCTCGGGGACCATATGGGATGCCGGGGATCGAACCCGGGCTGGCACAGGCTGGCAGCGTGCAAGGCAAATGCCCTACCCGCTGGGCTATCGCTCCGGCCCAATTAATATTTTTAATGATTACCAGCCGGGGGGGGAGCAGTTCTCATCTTGGCAGCTGACTAACCGCAGCTAACTGACTTTAGCTGACTGACCTGAGCTCACTGACCTGAGGTCACTCATTTGAAGTAACTCATTTGACTGACTGACCACCTCCACCAAGACCCCAACTCTCTTATCCCATCCTCTCAAAGGGCAATGCAGCTTAAAAGTTTGCACGGTTTACATTACAAAGACAGTTCACATTCATTGAATAGGATTTAGAAATAATAGGAAGGAGACAACCAGGAACCAAAAACTGGCAGGGGGTGCTATCTAGGTAAGATGAGATGAACAAAAGAATGCATTACAGTTGCCAATGCAGCCTTTCGACTAGCCCATGATGGCAAGGAGGTGTCAGACAGAAGAACAAGAAAAACCTGTTTTTTGCCTAACTTTAAGCATTGTCCATTAGACTCCATCTTGGGCTAGTTATAGCCAACAGGGAAATGTGCGGAGAACTGACCTAGGATAGCCTTGTCTGGGTACCTGCAGCTTGATTAACAGTCTCAGTAGGGATTTCTACATACTAACTCTATTGGGAGACAGTCTGCCAGAAGTCCCTGTGTATCTGTTAACAGGCAGTATCCATCAGACCTTCCTTCGCATATCCTTAGATCTACCTTCTGCCAACACCACATGTAAGAGAGGGAAGAGAGAAAGAGAGAGAGAAAGAGAAAGAAGAAAAGAGATGGAGAACCTGCCACTGAGGCAGGCTAGGGAAGGGTGGAGGGTATGGGGACATTGGTGGTGGGAGGTAGGTACTGGTGGAGGTGCAGGTGCTAGAACACTGTATGGCATGAAACCCAAACGTGAACATTTTTGTAATTGTCAATAAATAAATAAATAAATAAATAAATAAATAAATAAATGTATAAAAATTGGTATGGGATAAAAACACACTTCCCTGAAGTGGTCACATAATCTGGTAAGAGGCATATGAAAAAAATGTCCATCATCACTAAACACCAAGGGAAATCAAATCAAAATAATGTGATATCATCTCACATCCATTAGAATGCCAACTACCTAAAGTTTGGAAATATTTATTTTGACAGGCATGTAGTGAAAAGGGAACCCTCTCACTATAGTAAGGAGATTTTTTTAAATTAAGTATAGATCCAAGTTTCTCCTGACCTTAGATATTGGTATCATAATATGTATATACCTGGAAAACCCAAACTCTCTACCAAGAGGCTCCTAGAAATAATACATTCTTTAGTAGAGTAGCGGGTCAAAATCAATACCCAAAAGTCAATGGCCTTCCTATATGCAAACAGCGAAAGAGAAGAGAGGGACATTAAAGAAACTATCCCATTCACAATTGCGCGGATGAAAATCAAATACCTAGGAATCAGTTTGACAAAGAATGTAAAGGATCTCTACAAAGAAAGCTACAAAACGTTACTTCAGGAAGTAAAAGAAGACCTGAGGAAATGGAGACACATTCCCTGTTCATTGATTGGAAGGATTAACATTATCAAAATGGTAATACTCCCTAGAGCTTTATACAGATTCAATGCAGTCCCTATAAAGATACCCATGAGCTTCTTCAAAGAAATTGAACAAACACTCCTGAAATTTGTATGGAATAATAAAACTCCACGAATAGCTAAAGCAATCCTTGGGAAAAAGGAAGATGGGAGGTATCACTTTCCGCAACCTCAAGCTCTCCTACAGAGCAGTTGTAGTTAAGACAGTGTGGTATTGGTATAGAGACAGACCCGTAGACCTATGGAATAGAACTGAGTATCCTGAAACACATTTTCAAATATACAAGCACTTAATCTTTGATAAAGGAGCAAAAAATATTAAGTGGAGCAAAGAAAGCCTCTTCAACAAATGGTGCTGGGGAAACTGGGCAGCTACGTGTAAAAAAATGAACTTAGACCTCCTTCTAACGCCATGCACAAAAGTCAGATCAAAATGGATTCTAGATCTCAACATCAGACATGAATCTGTTGTAGGCAGGCAGACAGGGGCGCCACATGGCAATAAATTCCTGAAGAAGAGCTCCAGAGCCACACCTGATTGAAAGCCCAAAAACCAAACTTGATAAGACCACTGTCAACAATAGACCCTGGGGAAGGGAAGGCCAAAAGGAATGTGTAAAATCTCCTGAGGGAGATGAATCAATCTTCCTGCCCAGGACCCAGCTCAAGGAAGACCCCAGGACATTCCTGTCAAAGAAGACCACTCCCAAAGTCTACTCCCTTGGTAACGGGGCCCTAGCAACCGAGGTTGAAGCCCCATATGGGAGTAACTTGGGGGAGAAATCTATAAAAGCCGTCCTGACCAAAGGACGGCACCACATGCTGCCTGGGCACATGGCCGCCTGCGGACATGCTGCCTGGGCACACATGTCGCCTGCATATGCGATGCAAGGACACTCATGCTGCCTGAGCCCATGTGGCTGAGCACATGTGGTGCCTGAGCACGTGTGTTGCCCGCGATCTCCCCTCTTGAGATGTGTACTCTCTCTTTACTCGCTCTCTCCGCCTTTGGAGCAGCCCGCGTTCTCTCCCTTGAGCGCGTTACTCTTTCCTTTCTTTCTCTCCCTCCCTCCCCCTCACCTAAAACCTCCTCAATAAAACCTATTTTACTTCACTGCTCGTCGACTCCTGAAAATTCTTTTCTGCGAGAAAGACAAGAACCTTGAGGCAGACCTGGGTAAGGCCTAGGACTGACTTTCCTTTCCTGCAAAGAGCAATTCCTCGCTCCAGCCTGAGTCCGTGGCTCCCCGAGAAACCTCGGGTGGTGGGGATTAACTCCCATGCCTAGAGATCAAGCGGGGCATCAGGCGTGGCTTGAACGGCCACCTCGTGGGGCTGGTGGGGCTCAGGCCCACACCGTGCAGGGGCTCATCGCAGACTTTATCAGTCCTTAGCCTGCCCAGCGGGTCCCGGTGGCAGAGGTGGCTGGGGAGAAAGCGACCATCTCTCTCTCCTTCCTGCCTCACATAAGTCACCCGTGGGGTCCACCTGCAACAAATCTATAAGGTACATCGGAGAAAACATAGGAGAAACGCTCTACGATATCGAAATGAAAAGTATCTTTAAAGACGACACACCACTTACCAAGCAAATGGAAGCAAAGACAAACAAATGGGATTATATAAAACTAAAAAGCTTCTGCACCTCAAAAGAAATGGTGACCAAGATACAAAGACAATCCACAGAGTGGGAAAGGATATTCACCCAATACCCATCTGACAAGGGGTTAATATCCAGGATATATCAGGCACTGGTAGCACTCCACAAGAAAAAAAACAGCCAACCCATCAAAAATGGGGAGAAGAAATGAACAGAAGCTTCAAAAAAAAGAAATTCGAATTGCCAAAAGGCATATGAAAAAGTGTTCTTCATCTCTAATCATCAGGGAGATGCAAATCAAAACAACAATGAGGTACCATCTCACACCACAGAGACTGACACACATCCAAAACAGCAAGAACAACCATTCTGGCTAGGAAGGATGTGGGGAAAAAAGGGATTCTCATATACTGTTGGTGGGAGTGCTGACTGTTCCAGCCCTTTTGAAAACAATATGGGCATTCCTCCTAAAACTAGATATTGAGCTCCTATTTGATCAAGCAATAGCACTCCTGGGAATATACCCGAGAGACCGAAAAACACATAGCAGAAACACTATCTGTACTTCTTTATTCATCTCTGCGCTATTCACTATAGCTAGAATCTGGAAACAACCTGAATGCCCGAGAACAGAGGACTGGCTAAAGAAACTGTGGTCATCTACACTATGGAATACTATGCAGCTGTCAGAAAAGATGAAATTATGAAATTTAACTGCAAATGGATGGACATGGAGACTATCATGCTGAGTGAAATTAGTCAGAAGGAAAAGGACAGATATAGAATGATTGCATTCATTAATAGGACATAAATAGATACCAGTGTTTTACTAAATGTGGGAAATGGTAATGGCAGATTAAAACTCACCATTGAATATACACAAAGAGACTTAAGTGATAAACTCTAAATATCTGCAGGGCTAGCCACAATGTGTAAAATAAGAGGGAGAGAGATGCAGAGACAGAGAGAGAGACAGAGAGAGAAAGAGAGGAAACTGGGGTACCTGCTATTAAGGCAGCCTGGGGTGGGCGGTAGGGGGTGAGGTACATTGGTGGTGGAAATAGGGGCACTGGTGGAGGGATGGGTGCTGGTATACTGTATTACCAAGAACCAATTATGAACACCTTTGTAATTGTATGTTTCACGGTGGTATAATAAAAAATTAAAAAAACATAATATGTATATATATACATATGTATATATACATATTATATGAGGCTCTGTTGCTGGAGCAAGCAGATGCGCTTGGGCTACAGTAGCACACACACACACATATATTATGTCAGGAGGTCTTGTCAAAGGTGGAAATTACTACAAACATGTGAGAGTCAGAGTTTAGGTAAGACAGAGAAGGGAACAGTGTGCTAATAATTGTCAAAAATGTTCTAGGTTGACAGCCCGGATCATCGGCACCCACCCTGGAGCAGTTTCTTCCTCAATCCGCCCAGTTATGCTGGTCCAGAGACTCTCAGACATGGGGCAGAGCGGTTCCTTGCTCTCCCTGTGCCCAGCCGTTCATGAGGCGGTCGGGAGGCATGGTGGGTTCCAGCCTTGGCCCACCACCCCGGCAGAACCTCACAACAAGCCAGGCGACCCCACCCACCCAATGGGCGCCGCCGTTTTCCACATTGGACTTCCCTCTCATCAGAACTCCACCCAGCCGACCAGCCCATCACAGCCCGGATCATCGACACCCACCCTGGAGCAGTTTCTTCCTCAATCCGGCCCAGGTATGCTGGTCCAGAGACTCTCAGACATGGGGCAGAGCGGTCCTCTTTCTCCCTGTGCCCAGCCGTTCATGAGGCAGTCGGGAGGCATGGTGGGTTCCAGCCTTGGCCCACCACCCCGGCAGAACCTCACAGCAAGCCAGGCGACCCCACCCACTCCATGGGCGCCGCATTTTCCACATTGGACTTCCCTCTCATCAGAACTCCACCCAGCCGACCAACCCATCACAGCCCGGATCATCGACACCCACCCTGGAGCAGTTTCTTCCTCAATCCGCCCAGGTATGCTGGTCCAGAGACTCTCAGACATGGGGCAGAGCGGTTCCTTGCTCTCCCTGTGCCCAGCCGTTCATGAGGCAGTCGGGAGGCATGGTGGGTTCCAGCCTTGGCCCACCACCCCGGCAGAACCTCACAGCAAGCCAGGCGACCCCCACCCACTCCATGGGCGCCGCCATTTTCCACATTGGACTTCCCTCTCATCAGAACTCCACCCAGCCGACCAGCCCATCACAGCCCGGATCATCGACACCCACCCTGGAGCAGTTTCTTCCTCAATCCGGCCCAGGTATGCTGGTCCAGAGACTCTCAGACATGGGGCAGAGCGGTCCTTGCTCTCCCTGTGCCCAGCCGTTCATGAGGCAGTCGGGAGGCATGGTGGGTTCCAGCCTTGGCCCACCACCCCGCAGAACCTCACAGCAAGCCAGGCGACCCCACCCACTCCATGGGCGCCGCTATTTTCCACATTGGACTTCCCTCTCATCAGAACTCCACCCAGCCGACCAGCCCATCACAGCCCGGATCATCGACACCCACCCTGGAGCAGTTTCTTCCTCAATCCGGCCCAGGTATGCTGGTCCAGAGACTCTCAGACATGGGGCAGAGCGGTTCCTTGCTCTCCCTGTGCCCAGCCGTTCATGAGGCAGTCGGGAGGCATGGTGGGTTCCAGCCTTGGCCCACCACCCCGGCAGAACCTCACAGCAAGCCAGGCGACCCCCACCCACTCCATGGGCGCCGCCATTTTCCACATTGGACTTCCCTCTCATCAGAACTCCACCCAGCCGACCAGCCCATCACAGCCCGGATCATCGACACCCACCCTGGAGCAGTTTCTTCCTCAATCCGGCCCAGGTATGCTGGTCCAGAGACTCTCAGACATGGGGCAGAGCGGTTCCCTTGCTCTCCCTGTGCCCAGCCGTTCATGAGGCAGTCGGGGAGGCATGGTGGGTTCCAGCCTTGGCCCACCACCCCGCAGAACCTCACAGCAAGCCAGGCGACCCCCACCCCTCCATGGGCGCCGCCATTTTCCACTTGGACTTCCCTCTCATCAGAACTCCCCCAGCCGACCAACCCATCACAGCCTGGCTCGGCGCGGCCGCGCGGGTTCATCAATAAAGGCTTTATTTGGAGGTGTTTATAGAGTATGCCTCCCGCACGGCAAGCCTAGCAAGCTGCTCGTGTTGTATTTGATATGCCAAATGCCAGTAACTATTATATTAGATCATTCTCATGACCTAATATAATGGTTTTGAGGCTCTTTATGTTCCTGTACCAAGCCGATGCCCTTGGCTCTACAGCATGTGACAGGACATATTGAGATATTACTGGTGCCCGCTCTAGCAAATAGATGATTAACGGGAAGATCGTGATCGTGATCGTTCTAGGTTAATAATAACCTAGAATTGAGAATTAAATACAGGCAAAAAGATACACATGATTACCTCTAAGTGTATGTAGTACAATCCATAATATATGAGGAGGAAGAGATAAAGAGAGAGAGAGAGAAAGAGGAAGAGAATAAGTGCTTTGCCATAGAGGTAGGCTAGGCGAGGGGAAGGAAGGGGAGGCAGGGACATTAGTGGTAGGAACTGGGCACTGATGAAAGGATGGGTGCCTGAACACTGTATGGCCAAAACCCAAACATGAACATCTTTATAATTGTATATCTCACTGTGGTATAATAAAATATTAAAAAATTTAAAAAATTAAGAATAGAGCTTCCACATAAGCCTCTGATTCCATCTCTTGGTATGTTTCTCAATCATAAAAATAAATAGTTCAAAAAGATGTCTTCATCCTGTGTTCATGCAGTGCTAAATCTAATAGTTATCATATGAAAACAGACCAAATGTCCAGTGGTGTGATTAATAGTTAAAGAAGCTGTGCTTATATACATAATCGAATACTGTGAACATATAACAAAGTATGAAGATTTCAATTTGCTGCAGGTTGCATTGAACTTAGTGCATAAGTAAGTAGGAGTAGAACAAACACCAGCTGTTATCACTCATCTGTGTTGTAGAGAGAAGAGTGATACTGACCTATAACAGTATCATATAAGGCAAGTCATTGACTTAGAATATAAAACTATGATTATCAATCAGCACGGAGAAAGGGTGGGGAGCGAAAGGGTTGACAGGAGTTGCAGAGGGACAGAGATCCAGTGTTGGGAACGTTGGTTGTGGTGGAGTTGGGGTAATTTTGTAACCATTTAGACAATTAAAATCATTAAATAAATAAAAATTCATGTTAAAAAAATCTAACATTAACTTTTTCCAAATAAATTATAAACTTCTGTTAGATACAATTTCTAATAACTTGTAATTAAGTAAAAATAATATGATTGCTCACAAAGATTGAAGTATTTTCACAGAAGAATATTAAGTGAAACACAAAACTCCCAATAAGAAAATCAAATGAATATGACCAGGGTGTGGGAGTGGGTGGGCACTAACTTACCCAACCAGTATCTATATCAAAAGCTTCCAAAATTATTTGGCTACTGTTCCTTTTATGGAAAAATGTGTCCTTCCCTGAGAAATTGACATTTTTTAAGAGTATAAGAGAAAAAACGTTTGCCAAATACATAGATTCCCCGCCCCAGCCCCCTCCCCCACACCCCCCACTCCTCAAGCTCTGTGGATTGTCCCATGATCTCTGAGGGGCTACAGGGTGAAGTGGAGTATCACTCATTTGAGCATTTTTGTCTGGATGATCCCAATGCTTCATAATTAGGAAAAGAGCCGCAAAAGTGATGATAATTTCCAAACTGAGAGAAATATGATAAAAGTTGCTGAATGGTAGCAGAAAGCAAAGCACAACTTTCATTACTATGAATACAGATGCAGGTAACCTAAATCAGATATTAGCAAGTGGAAGTGAAGAGTGACATAGGAAAATGAAATATCATGATGGGGGAAAGTAGAGGCTGTATATTGTAAACTATATTTATTTTAAGTCAGACAGTTCCTTCATAATATTTCCTGGGCAAAAAAAAAATACATGGAATATGTTAGTTTCACATTTCTTTTCAGACACACACACAAACACATACACCAGAAACATCTGTACTAAGGTCATCAGCAATGCATAAATGCTTTCTCCCACATGATTACTTAATTATTTTTGAAATATTGATCACATTGGAAATAAAGTAAAACTGTTTTCAAAATTAAAATATTTCATAAAATATTAGTCTATTAATATTTTTGTATGGATGATCCCAATGCTTCATACTTAGGGAATAGAGCCACAAAAGTGATGATAATTTCCAAACTGAGACTATAAGTATATTAAGGCATATGAAAATACATAATATACTGAGAAAATTAATTTACAAAATAAACAAATTGATTTGACCAAATGTGAAAACATCTATTTAAAACTGTTTAATATTATATCCCATTAATTTTCTTAAGTTAATATATGAACTAATATAATTTCAATAAAAATCACATATTTTATCTTATAACTTTGAAAATATTCATTGACAAGTGGTAAAATAGAATTTATGAAGGAATGATAATGGTATCTTAATGAAATGCTGGTACTAAAGATGATTATATATATTTTACATATATATGTGATCAAGTGATCAAGTGATCAAATTATATATATATATATAATGATACTAAACCTACCATGAATCTCTGTAATTAAAACAATTGTGTTCAGATTCTGTGTGAATGTACAGTAAAAATGCAAGGCAGAATATAAACTCTATTCTTTAAATTAAAAATTGTAAATTGTTCTTTAAATTGAAAATAACTTTAAATAGTAATTTATTCTTTAAATTAAAAATAACTTTGAATTAAAAATGGTAAAAATAACATTTAATAAAAATGAAACCTTATAATAGAAAATATAGGTTTGGGTCACTAGAGTGGGTAGTGCTTTACCTTGCATGTGAGTGCACAGGTAGTAGAAATCCCTGAGCACCATCAGGTACATTCCAAACATTAACAAAAGAAAACAAAAGCAGGCTTTTGTGACCTGCTAACTGATAGTAAATTCTGGGAAATAATGCTAACACTTATGACAAAAATACAAAGTAAAAAAGGAAGAATAATAATGAAAAGATTTGAAATCATGTGCAATGTTTTAGAAAATAATATAAATTAATTCACTGTCATCTAGATATATGCAGACTTTCTACTTGATATCAAACCCTGATATTATAGACCATGTAAATGCAATAACAATAAAAAGGATATTTTGCCTAAAAGGATGAAGCTAACATTTAAATTATAGCTAGAGAAAAGATATCCATTATTAATTGAACTAGGGAAATATAATAATACAGAAGAAAAATGTGGCTACTTCTATTTTTAACAAATAATGAAAAATACCACCAGTGCAAGAGAAACTTACATCATCCATCTCTTAATAGGATGCATTCAGAATGATACAAAACTATTTTGTATTCTTGTTTAAAGTGCTTAAACTGAGTATAATCAATCAATTGAGGAAAAAATCCAAATGAGGTACATTTTGCAAAAAAAATGCATTCCATTTACTTCAAATATAGTAATAAAAAAAAAATAACAACTTATTCTTAATTTTAAGAGACTACAGAGGGGTACCAATTAAAAGCGCATGCATTTATAGCTCCTGGAAAGAGGATACGAGATGATATTGTGACATAAGAAAAAATTAGGGAATGTTCATTATGTGATAATAAAAACAAATCAATATTAAGTTCTTCAGTGTCAACATTGCATTATCTTTATATAAGAAAATCTCCCAAGTTTTAAGTGCTAAATTCTTCATTATTTAAAAGTGGCATTGTTGGTAGTTGGTTAAAGAAAGAAATATGATGGATATTTTCCCTTTTAGCTATATATATGTATACGTATATATACATATATATGCATATATAAATATTTATATACACATCACCTGTATCACCTGTCTTCCCATTTTTCATCAATTTCCTTGAGTGGGTGCCAGTAACGACTCCATTAATTGGGAATGAGGTCCAATATTATTACTGCTTTTGGCATATTGAATATAACATGGACAGCTTTCCAGGCTCTGCTGTTGCACTGGGTTCATCCCAGGGGGCCCAGTCTTTTTCTGTGTCAGACCATCAACCATCCAGGGCCCACAGGGCATAGCCCTGGGGGTGTAGACAAGCCTATCTCCTGTCTGCCGCCTGCTGATGCAGCTGGGCACCACAGCCACACCTGCAAAACCTTGAGGGGCAGGATATATACATATATGCATATATAAATATATATATACATATATACATATATAAATTGATTAATCATTGGAAGAAAAAGTGTTACAAATTCAATTTCAAGGACTTTGCTGCCCTCTTACATATTTACATAAATCTCCCACTAATGAAGTTCCAGAGAAATCCACCATCAAAACTATCTTCTACTCATTGTTCCCTCTATAATTCGCCTTTCCCTCAGAAGCCATCACAGTTTTGATTGTACTGAGTATAGGATTTAGTTTTATTGTTTTCTATTCCTATTGTGCTTCAGTTACTCATATTTCATATATTAGTGATTTTTCCAGTAATTTTAAATCCCAAAGGTAGTAATTTATAGTTTTTAGTTGAACAGTATCATTTAATTAAGTATATTGTACCTAAAATCTTTGATTTCATATCCTGCCACTTTGAAAAATACTATTGGAAACCCAGAGGTGAAAATATGTCTTTGGATTACTGTTTTAATATATAATGGTTAAATACATAGAGACGTTACTGATACATCCTATGAAATTTACTTTATTTTCCATAAAAGAACCTCTACAATGTTTTCCATTATGGCTGCTAGAATTTACAGTCTCACCAAAATCATATTATGGTTCCTTTTTCTTTGCATTCTCTCCATCACATTTTATAAATTTTGTCACAGGCTGTTCTTAGGGGTGATACATCATTGTCATATGATTTGCATTTCTTATAATCAATGACACAGAACACTTAGTGTGTTTGAGGGTCACGAGGTGTCTTAGGTTCTTATGAGTCACTCTTGGTTATACCGAGTCCTGTGTGCAGGCCTATTTTTGCCAGTTATTTGGGCCTGGTGATATATACAATCTTCTAGGGTCTGTAATTTGGGAACCACTGGACTACCACAACTGAAACCTGCAAATACTTAGATTTTGGGCTTATCATGTCTAAAGGTATAGCGCTATGGTTAATATGCTGCAAGAGTTCACTTGTATCACTTGTCATCACGATGTCAGGATTTTTTGTCTTTATGCAGTAACACCAAGCAATGCTCAAGGGTTACTCTTGGCACTGCATGCAGGAATTATTACTGGAGATACTCGAGGCACCATATGAGATTTCGGGAATTGAATGTGGGTAGCAGAATACAAGACAAGCTCCCTACCCACTGTAGTGTAGCTCCAGCCCTAAATGTTAGAAATTTTGGACTTTTCCAGGAAAAAAATTCTGGTTTTTTTCATGGGTAGTGCATAGAATCTGTTTATTTCTTTAATGAATATCACCATTTTATTTTTGCTTATTCTTCTAACCATTGAACATAGGGCTATTCATTTATTTGTATATATATTTCTTTCAGTAATAAATTATAATTTTCAGTCTATAAGTCTTTTGCCACCCTTAAACTATGAATGCTTCTAGTTGGTTTATAATTTTTGAATAAATTAAATGAAATTCTTTTTTAAATCTAGTTTGTTTTTTTTAATTTTCATATATATAAATGCAACAGATTTACAGATATAGTTTAGATATTGTAAACTGGCATTAATTATTTTTGTAGATTACGGAATATCTAAGGTTTTCTGTATATTTCATCTACAAATAGTTATGTGCTTATGTTTCTAATTTTATACCTATACTATGATTTATCCTGCTGCTTGAGGTGTTGCAGATGTTGCTGCAGTGCCCAGCTCATCAGCAGGTGGCAGACAGGAGACAGACTTGTCTACACCCAGGGCTCTGCCCCATGGGCCCACTATGGTTGGTGGTCTGACATAGAAAAAGGCTGGGCCCCCTGGGATGAACCCAGAGCCATGGAGGAGCCTGGCAAGCTACCCGAGGTATATTCAATATGCCAAAAACAGTAATAATATTGAACCTCATTCCCAATGAATGGAGACATTACTGGTGCCTGCTTGAGAAAATCAATGAAAACGGGAAGACAAGTGACAAGTGACTATGATTTATATGTTAAAATAGAATTTCCTTTCTGTTTTATATTTAGAGAACTACACTATTCTGGTTGATATTTACTGCTTGTTCTAGATTCCCCGAATAGGTATAGAGATAGTACAGCAAGTTTGGATGTTTATATTTCATGTCCCTAGCATCACATAGTGTCTCCCCTGAAGTAATCCAGGAGATATGGATTACTTGCTACGTATTCTATGGTAAGAAATATTCTATGCTAAGGTAAGAAATATTCTTGATTTCTTACCTTTGATAGAGCCAGAAATAAGCCTTCAGGACCAGTGGGTTTGCCCCAACCCACAAAAAAAAAACAACCACAAATTGTTAATAATTTATTGTTAAAAATAAATACAAATAACATTTGTATTTATGCAGCATCAGTTATAAATTTGCCTTTTACATGTGATTATTTTGTTTTTTGGGGGAGGTTGTATTTAGTAATCTTCAGTGCTTCCTCCTGATTCTATGCAAAGACAGTCACACCTGGAGGTATTCAGGACACAATATCTAGGGCTACTGATCAAACTAGGGGAGCGGTCAAAGCTACCACATGCAAAAAATAGGGATTTACCTCCTGTACTATCTCTATGTTCTTGAAATCTCATTATTTTAAATAAGTTTTTGCTCTAATATTTTCTGAATGAGATTATTTTGCAGCTATAAATTTTATTGGTGTTTTCCAAGAACAAGTACTTGGTTTTATTAATATCTGTTTAGTTGTTTGTTTGAAGGTGGGGAATAAATTTTATTTATGTTCTAATTTTTATAGGTTTCTTGATTTTCTTTATTGAAAATGTATTAGATCTTTCTGGTGTGTGCTTAGATTATTTATTCAAAACTTTCTTGTTTACTGATGTACGTCTATACTGTGATGAACTTTTAAGTGCTTTTAAAATGCTTTTTGCTATACCACAGATTCAGTCATGTGAAATGTGAGCTGCTGTATCACATCCTCTCTATGTTTGGATTATTCTCCAAGTATATTGCTTATTTGTTTGGGTGCAGCATACCCAAAATAATACTTACATATGGGGTGTCAAGGTCTCAGGTTGACCATATGCAAGATAGAGAACATATCTACTGCACTGTCTCTCTGGTCTGTCTCCAAGTAATTTTTTTTTTTTTTGCTTTTTGGGTCACACCCGGCAATGCTTAGGGGTTTCTCCTGGCTCTGCACTCAGGAATTATTCCTGGCGGTGCTCAAGGGACCATATGGGATGCCGGGGACTGAACCCGGGCCGGCATGGGCGGCCAAGTGCAAGGCAAACACCCTACCTGTTGGGCTATCGCTCTGGCCCCCTCAAGTAAATTTTTTAATTTCTCCTTTTACTTCTTCATTGTCATAATAGTATTTCAGAAACATGCTTTTTCTCCCAATTTTGAACCCTTTTACAAACTTTTCTTTATTTAAATCATTGGCCCATACCCAGTGGTACTCTGTGGCTTAATATTACAGTTTTTGGAAGAATATAATTTTCTTCAATTTGAAGATTTTTGCGTGTTTTTATATTTTTTTAAAAATTTTTCATTCATGCCCAGTGGGTCTTTTGAGGCTAAACATTGTTTAGAAGTCATATCCATTAGAACTGAGGAGATCATGTAATACCATGGGCTGGGTCTTCTACATACAAATCATGCACTCCTCTTGCTAAGATGACTCCATCTTCTCCAATCCCATTGCTCTTTGTTTGTGTGTGTGTGTGTGTGTGTGTGTGTGTGTGTGCATGTGTGTGTTTTGTATGTGTGTGTTTTACTTTGGGGGTAGGGGCATACCCACTGATGCCGTTGGCTTACTCATACCTCTCTGTTCAGGGATCACTCTCAGCACTTCTCAGAGAACCAAATACAATGCTGGGGATGGAATCCAGGTCATCTGCTTGCAAATCAAACAAACTACCTGCTGTACAATCTCTCCAGCACCAGTTCTTGATTTCTTATCTCATACCATGTGGTTGCTAATACCTAAAAGGGTATTTTAGCAGTAGGGTATTTGGTGACCTTGTTGCTCCTAGTCAAAACAGCAGGGACTTATGTGTTTTGGTTTGGGGAGTCTCAAACCTAAATGTTTGCAAGCAAAGGTATTGCCTGAAAATACTTTCTGGCTTACCGTCCTCCCAGTATGGTCAGGTCTTTTACTAGTAATGATGTCTAATGTATTCCAGGTATTGCAAGATTGTTTTACTGATCAGTGGTCTCTCTTTAATTCTGTATTGTAGTCTTCCATCTTCAGATATACAGATACAAGTGGTTTTCAGGCAATCCTGGCAAAGTATTAATTAAAATATTATTTTCAGTGTTATATAGCAGATTTTTGGTTGTACTTTGTGCAGGAAATTTTGTTTGAAAACATTATTTTGCTATTTCATGAATATTTTATTTTATCCAAAAAATTCTAGACTTCCTCTCGTCAAACTCCACCAGCAGACCGCCCCCTCATTTTTTTTTTTTTCAATCCGGCCCAGGTATGCTGAACCAGAGACTCTCAGACATGGGGCAGAGCTGCTACTTGCTCTCCCTGTGCCCAGCTGCTCATGAGGCGCCTGGGAGGCATGCCGGGTTCTAGCCCTGGCCTGCCGCTCCAGCACCTCACAACAAGCAAGACCACCCTCCCCTACTTCATGGGGCCCGCCATTTTCCACATACGGACTTCCCTCTCGTCACTACTCCACCCAGCAGACCAGACTATCACAGCCCGGCTCTAGCGGCTGCTAGCGGCTGCGCGGTTCATCAATAAATGCTTTATTTAGAGGTGACTACAACAGTATGCCACTCGCACTGCAAGCCTGGCAAGCTGCTCGTGTAGCATTTGATATGCCAAATACCAGTAACTTTTATATTAGGTCATTCCCGTGACCTAATATAATGGTTTGAGGCTCTTTATGTTCCTGGAGCAAGCGGATGTCTTTGGGTTCTACTAGCCTGAGACAGGACATATGGAGATGTTACTGGTGCCTGCTCTAGCAAATAGATGATTAACGGGAAGATAGTGATAGTGATAGATAGTGAATTCTCTAAACTGATGATATTTATATAGAATCAAAATAAGTATAATATATATATATATACATATATGTGTGTGTGTGTGTATGTGTGTGTGTGAACAATCCTAATAAATGCTCTAGTACCTGGAATTAAAACCATTTTTAATTGCAAATCCTTCCTTCAGAATAATAATTCACAAAAATTTGGAGGTGAGTCTTCCACATTTCCAGAAAGAAACTCCTTTCTTTATAGTAGATCATCAGCATTATGTCAAGAAGCAAGTTAGACAGAAGAGAGGATAAAGAAACTATGATACATCTACACAATGGAATACTATGCAGCTGTCAGGAAAAAAAATGAAGTCACAAAATTTTCCTACAAATGGATGGATATGGAAATCATTATGCTTAGTGAAATCAGTCAGAAGGAAAAGGACATATATAGAATGACTGCATTCATCTGTGTGTTATAAACATATACCAGTGTCTTAATTGTTGGAAATGGTAATGCCAGACTAGAACTGAGTATTGAATGTAGGCAAAGGGATTTACATGATAACCCCTAAATGTATGAATTGCAAGCCACTATGTGTAAGTGGTGAGAGAGAGAGAGAGAGGAGAGAGAGAGAAAGAGGAAAAGTGCCTGCTATAGAGCCAGACTGGGGAGGGAGGAAATATCTGGGTATATTCGTGGTGGGGAATGTGCACTGGTGGAGGGATGGGTGGTGAATCATTGTATGACTGACAGCCTGTCATGAGCAGCTTTGTAAATATCTCATGGTGTTATAATAAAAAAATTCAGTGCTAAAGAAAAAAAAAGCAAGTTAGATGAAGCATAAAAGTGGTCAGACAGAAAGATTATGTTGCTTGTCTTTCACGTAGGTGGCCTCTTCTCTGATCCCCAATAGTTTATAACCTCCCTATGGGAGTTCAACATCATACACACAAAATATTTGTTTCAGTGGTGTATAGAAGTCTGGTGATCTTGGTGGCACAAATATTTCAAACATTTTTGTTTAAATTTTAGTTATGGCTAGATTAACAAAATGGAGGAATCCTTCTTCAGATGTTATCCCCTCTGTCATATCCAGCAGGCACTTGTATTCTCAACATACTGCACTAACACCAGGCAAAATTACATATTTTGCAGGTATAAAATAATATTTCTCAAAATTAGATAAATTAAACCCTGCTAAATGGAAAAGAATAGCGAACTCAAGACCATGGAGAGATAAAAGTGAGATAGTTTGGAATTTAATTTGACCTTAAATTTCCCATATCCATCGTCTGCAATCACTGAGGGCCAGAGCAGTGTGAGGCTGAGTGATGCTCACTAGCTTTCCTGATGAATAAGACTGAAGAGAGGAAAAACATAAAGCCCTATAATAAAAACATAAAGGTATTTAGAATAGGAGCAGTCCAATCATTTACCCAAATTGTGCTGTTCTAGCTATGTATTTGAAAAGTGGGGTGTCTTGAGAATTTTGGTAAAATATTTAAGAGTCATTATATGATGACTTGAAAAATAATAAACGTGATGAGGGTAGATGATCCAGAGACCTAGCCAATGTTACCGCCCTTGCCAAAGCAGACCTAGCATTTGGCTTCATCACAAAGGCAATCCCATAGACGAGGAAGCATCTGCTCTCTACTTGCTGCTCATGTTACAAATGAAAGTGATTCAATAAAATATTCATTAGAAGTTCTTCCACTGGTGGCTGGATGGAAATAAAATGACAAGAAACCAAACTTGTAATACGTATATTAGTAGTCACTCAGTTAACCACACTTTGACATGAGCATCATTCATAATTTCAGATTCTTTTCTTGATATATACTTTCTTATCAGAAAGTTAAAATAGTTTAGTTCTCAACTTCAAAGTATCCAAAACAAATGCAATCTCTCAATATAGACAACAGCAATCAATTGGTCTGAATTTTCCTCCTTAAGTTAAATTAAATCAGGTCCAGAGCAATATGACAGTGGGATATTACAGCAGGATGGTTTGCCTTGCAAGCAGCTGACCAGGGCTCAAATCCAGTCATCCCCTCCAGTTCCCCAAGCACTTCCAGAGTAATTCATGAGTGTAAAGCCATGAGTAACTCCTAAGCATTGCCAGGTGTGGACCAAAAGTAGCCAGCAAAAATTATATTGTTATTTATTATACTAGATATGTATTTTTTGCCAGAGAGTGCCATAAGTACTGCAATTGGTAAGGAATGTAATCCTCTCAAAGCTTACTTGTAAATAACAGAACAGTATGCATTTAACATGTAAATGATATGACTAGTTTGATTTGCCTTGCAGTCTTAGTTAAATTTCATGAATTTTTTTTATAAATGAATGGACATGGAGAGTATCATGCTGAGTGAAATGAGTCAGAAGGAAAGGGAAAGACAGAATGATTACTTTCCTTTGTAGCATGTAAAAAGAACATAATATGAAACAAATACCCAAGGACAATAGAAACAAGGGCTAGGAGGATTGGTCCATGATTGGAAGCCTGTTTCTAGTGCTTGGGGAAGGGCAGTTGGGATAGGGAAGGGACCACTATTACATGGATAGTTATAAATGACCACTCTGGATAAGAACTATGTGCTGAAAGTAGGTAAAGGAACAAGTATGATAATCTCTCAGGGTCTGTATTGCAAACCATTATACCCAAAGGGAGAGAAAGAATGGGAGAAAGAAGAAGAGTGTTGTGTCATAGAGACAGGCTGGAGGGCAGAATGTCCCCAGCAGCAGGGAAAAGGAGCAAATTGGTGATGGGAAATGTACATTGGTAGAGGGATGGGTGTTTGAAAATATCATAAAACCCAATCATAAACAACCTGGTAACTGCTTATCTCACAGTGATTCAATAAAAATAAAATAAATTAATTAATAACAACTATTGTATACTAAATACCCCAAATTGTCATTAGACATTAATTCTAACTTATGAAAAAAATTTTAAAATACAACAATCTTTGTCTTTCTTACACTACAAACTCTTAGGGGAAAGAAAAGCTATTCACCCTACATTATGGGTATTGAATGATTTTTCCCTCCCTCATTGCTTCAGTTCCTTGTGACTTAAATAATATTAGCCATTCTGACTTTCTGTTCCCTGTGTGGCATATCAAATGTTCAAGTGTAACACATGTTTTGCTCAGCATTTCATATACCTTTACAAAGAGAAAAAAGGTAGATGTAGTATTTTTAGCTTTTGCTCTTTCCCAGTCAATCTTTTTACATTTTTCATAGCTTTTTCAGTGATTTATCTGGAGTAATTCTAGGAATATGACCAAATTTCACTTTGTACTGCTCATCCAAGTTCCATCCATGAACTTTGAAAATTAAAATTTCCTGATGGAAAGGAATCGGGTGAAGTAGTTTACCTTGCATTTACTTTTCAGTATGGACTAAAAAAAATAAAGAGAATTATAGCTGAAACAGAATCCCAAACACTAGAATTTGGCAACTACAGTTTAATTAAAAGCAATTTGAATCTCAACTATATATCTTAAAGTTTTCACAAAAGGAGTTTCTTATTACAATGCTTCCCAGATTCAGAAACTCTTTCTTTCTGTCTCTGGCTAATTATCTCTCTTGTTTGGCAACAATTCACCTCTCATTATTTTGAAATGTCATCTACTTATCTCCCAACTTAGAAAATCTCTCCCACTTTCCAGACTCCACAAAGGCTTAGGTACACTTTATTATGACCTTGGCCTTTATTATGCAGATAACATGTTATGTTGCTTATTTTTATTCCTGTTTTTTTTTGTTTGTTTGTTTTTACTTTGTTTGGGGAGCACCTCAAGTTATACTCAGGGCTTATTCCTGACTCAGCTCTCAGGATTCATTCCTGGAGATCAGGAACCATATTGGGTGCAGGCTTAAAGCTGGTTAGACATGGTGCAAAACAAGCTCCATTCTAGCTGTATTATAGCCTCATCCCCGTCCTGCTTTTCTCTTTTCTTGGATTTTCCTAGTAAAAGAATATATGACCTGCCTTAAAGAGAGTACTAACAACAGTGCCAAAAACAGATATAACTGTCAGTTATTAACCATGTTATGATTTTAAAATTCAAGTTAAGTGTGAGGGTAGCTAGGTAATATTTTTGAATTTATGTGTTTAGTCCCATTGAAGATATTTTATTTTTATTTTTGGGGGGGTCACACCCGGCAATGCTCAGGGTTTCTCCTGGCTTTGCACTCAGGAATTACTCCTGGCGGTGCTCGGGGAACATATGGGATGCCGGGATCAAACCCGGGCCATTATGGGCCGGTCACATGAAAGGCAAATGCCCTACCCGCTGGACTTTCATTCCAGCCCCATTGAAGATATTTTAAAAAAGTATTTTTATTGAATCACCATGAGATATACCATTACAAAGATATTCATGATTGAGTTTCAGTCATACAATGTTCCAACACCCATCCATCCACCAGTGAGCGCTGCACATTTCCCAACATCAATGCCTCTAGTGTCTTTCCCACATGGGAAGTATCTTGATGAGATTATTTTAACAGTAATGAGAAGTTGGTGGGCTGTCACTGGTGGCATCTTGAGGAAGAAAGGACATGGTCACTCTTTCTCAATCTACTTGCCACTCCTGGGCTGGTTGAGAAGACTATGACTGATAAAGTCTGCAGTGAGCCTCTGCACAGCCTGGGCCACAAGTCCTGCCAGTCCCAGGAGTGGCAGAAGTAGATTGAGAGAGAGCCATGCCACACATTTGTCCTTCTTGGTGCAGGAGTTAATCCCTATGACCCAATTTCTCATGGAGTCATGAACTCAAGCCCGAGTGAGGAATTGTGGAAAGCAAGTAGTAGGTCTTACAGAGGGCTTCTGGGTCCTTGTCCTTCTCATAGAAAAGAATTTCAGGGGGATATGAGCAATGAAGTGAAAACAGATATTTTGGAGGCTTTTTGAGGAGAGGGAAGAAGGGAGTAAAAGGAAGAGAGAATATTGCACTCAAAAGAGAACATGGATTTCTCCTAATGCGGAGAGTGGTCCAATACACAAATCAAGAGGAGAGATAAGGGCAACACATGAACACGAACAGCGTATCGACTTGGGGAGTCTATGCTAACTCATCCTTTGTTCAAGTTGACTTTTAATTGTGTTTTGACCAAACTTCCCCTGCCTCATGTGAGGCTTTCTAACTAGGTAAGAATCCATTGCTAGTGTTTCTGCCAAGTGAGAAGAGTCCAGAGTGGATGATGGTCTTCTTTGAAATTCCTTTCCTTGACCTTTGTTTCTATTGGAGCATCTCTCTGGGGAGGGGACAGCCTTACAGTTCTTTTTCTGTGTCTGTTGGGTGCAGGTGAGATGCTAACAGCTTTAGGGCTAGCAGTTTTGTTACTTCCTAAGGAATTCCATTGCCATGGGACCCCATCTTATCTACTAGCATATATCAATGTAATTTAACAGAGGAATTTTCCCTTACAAATATGAGATGCAGTACTTTCCATATTTATAGGCCAAAGAATCTGTGGTGATTGTGACTCTCTATTGAGTTCTCATACCAAGCATGAAACCAATAAATAATACGTTTAGGAGCTGGGGCAATAGCATATAAAATTGGATGCTTGCATGTGGCCCATCCAGATTCAATCCTAGGTACTGCTATGTTGTCCAGTGAGCATGTCAGGAGTGATCTCTTATAGAGGCAGGAATAAACCCCGAGTACTGTCAGCTATGGCCCAAAAAGCAAAACAAAAACAAAAAACAATATTGTAAACTGAAAGATTCTCCGTCTTAGTTTTTTTTTTTTTTTTTTGGGTCACATCTGGCAATGCTTGGGGTTACTCCTGACTCTGCACTCAGAAATTACTCCTGGTGGTGCTCAGGGGACCATATGGGATGCCAGGGATCAAACCCGGTCAGCTGCATGCAATGCAAACACCCTACTTGCTGGATATTGCTCTGGCTCTCTCCATCTTAGTTTGAATATTATGTAAACACAAAATGTTCTGCCCTTATGGAGCATCAAGCTTCAGATAATAAACAAATAAGCAGGCCCATAATATAACATCTGATAGTACAAAGGTGGTTGGGAAGAGCTGAAAAGAGAGGCAATAAAAAAGTGGGAGTTGGGGCCAGAGCGATAGCCCAGCGGGTAGGGCATTTGCCTTGCACGCGGCTGGTCCATGCCAACTCAGGTTCGATCCCCAGCATCCCATATGGTCCCCGGAGCACCGCCAGGAGTAATTCCTAAATGCAGAGTCAGGAGTTATCCCTGAGCATTTCCGGGTGTGACCCCAAAAAAAGCAAAAAAAAGTGGGAGTTGCCAGAGTAAGTGTAGGCAGAGGAAATAATAGTGGTAGACTTGAATTAGACTTGCATAATCAGAGGCAACTGGAGATAGCAATGACATTATTATTATTATTATTGTTATTATTATCATCATTATATTATTAGTTTGCTTTTGGTCACACCCCACAATGCTCAGGTGTTCATCATGGCTTTACACTCAGGAGTTACTCCTGGCAGTGCATGGGGACAATATGGGATGTCAGGGATCAAACCCAGTTGGCCGAGTGCAAAGCAAACTCCCTACTAGCTGTGCTGTTTCTCTGGCCTCGTGCAATGAATTATTGAGATCTTCAGGAACCTAGGTAAGACCTGTATGTAAAATCTAAGATTTTGTGTGAGGGAGAGGGTAGCAGTTGGTGTCTCTTTATTTCTTTGGACTTTCCCTGCTTTTCAAATAGAGGAAGAGTCAGTGAGGCTCTTAGAGAGGTTACTAGTAGAAAATAGTCATGATGAACCTTTCTGGTGAACTCATATCTGAGAATATCCTCTGGAAGGTGAGGGAAGAAAGGCAAGTGGGGAGAACATTTCAGTAAAAGAAAGCCCATCAGGAAAGACCCTTTTGCAAGCATATGAGTCAGGGATGCAGGGTAAACAAATAAGGTAAAGGAGGGAAGAAGGGACCAGATAGGCAAAGGACTTTGATCTTCTGCTAAAATGATCGAAAGTCATTACAGTGCTTTCAGCAAGAATGTAACATGATCAGATGAATGTTTTAAAAGGATCGCCCTGACTACTGTGCAGAAAATAGCTGTCGGGGGAGGAGCATAGGAGTTCTGGGAGCTATTGCAGTAATCCACAGGGACATGTTGTGACCAAGAGGTTTGGAAATGAGTTTTAAAAAAGTATTTTCTAGACTTTAGCTCTGAAAAATAAGAATCTGCTGTCAGGGTCGAGTCCCTTGGAGTTAGGTTATGGCAGAGCATATCCAGATTCTTGCTGTGTCTGAGAATAACTGACAACAGTGGAATGGTTTTCTGAGAATGAGGGCAGTTGCAAGGCCAAAGAAACCTTAATGCAACTGTAAATGATCATGTACTTAGTAATATGTATAACTTTACTGGAATCAGTCTGCGTTCATCAAAGGAGGTCAGCGGGGGATATAGAGAGGATAGGCAAATGGAAGGTAGCCTCATGCCAAATTTTCATATTTCTTATATCCTTCTCTGAAACTCCTCTATTCTTTTTTTCTATTTTGAATATGTTCTTTATTTATGCTCTATCATTTTACCTTTGATATCTGATATTTTCTCAGTAGCTCAATGAAAGGCATCAGGGTTTATCAAACTGATAATCACTCTAGAATCACCACAGGACACATTCTCAGAACAGGAAGAGACATAGATGGAGATCCTGGATGTTCAGAGATGAACATCTTGACCATCAAGCCTAATGGGGAGAAGCCCAGAGTCTTCAGGAAGTGTCATTAACTCAGACATTATATGAGTATTAGCAGTTCAGAAGCATAAGAATCTCTAAGCTACTTTTGAGTATGGTGGTTTATGTATAAGAAATTTTAGTATCCAGATACAGACCACTGAGATTACTAGGGCCTTAATATTTAATCAAGTGAGATATGGGATCTGATGCACAGTTCACCTAAAATCTTGTCCTTGTTTTAGAACTTCATTCCAGAGTGATCATGTGCATACATAAACACTTTCTGTAAGATCATACTGTAGAACGGGCCCTGTCCCACTCAACCATGCTGTTCGGTTGACAAGAATTTTCTGGGATTCTTAAATATCACGTGTTGGTGTTTTATTTTCCTCTGCAATTTTCAACCTTTTATTTTATTGTAACAATTGTTTTCTCAAACTTATTTCACAACAAAGTTCAAGGTAGAGACAAAGAGATTTCTGAGACATTTCCAGGTTGGATTATTTTTCCAACTATATTCAAGGTAAAAGTTCATGTAATGTCAGTATGTTTCTGTGACACCCACATTTCCATATTAAATTCTAATTCCAATGTGATAATGAAAGATGGAGCTTTCTTAGAAATTATTAGATTGTGAAACTTTGTAAATTAGATTAATTACTTTATAAAAGAGGTTGAAGAACACATGGTTTTCATAGTTTGGACTGCACCTGGACTTGCTCAGAGCTTACACCTGACTCTGCACTCAAAGATCCTCTCTGTACACCCTAGGTTGTGCCAGAGATGGAACTGGGTCACCATGTACAAGGCAATTAATTGCCTTAATCACTTGCTCTCTATCTCTCATTCACTTTCTCTCTCTCTCACACACACACACACTTCCTCGAGTACTTTATTCTCTTTTATATGCAAGGATCGAGAATATGAATCGAGAATTCAGAAGTCTGAGACCTAAACAAGTGTCCTCCTAATGAAATGCAACCTCCAGAGCCACACAGCTCTCTGGCACCTTATATGAAGAGAGGAGCATAAAGTTAAGTTACTGTCTCCAGATAAAGGTGGAATGGAACAAAATAAAAAAGAATATCAAGTTAAGTAAACAGTGGATGGAGTGAATGTTACAATTAATTAAAAATAATTGACTTGCATTATATTACATAGGCTTCACAGACAGTGAAAAATCAACATCCTTATATGTTACATAAAGGTAATCATGTGCATAATACACCTCTTTCACCATACAGCTCATTTCACCATACATCTGAACCCTCGTGGCCTCTTCACCTACCTTCTCTTCCTTTCTGGCAATCACTAAAATGGGATTTAAGCCTATTTTTTGTTATTTAGCTAATTTATTTTGTTTTTATTTAGCTAATTTATGTATCTTTGTGAAATAATAAAATATGTGTCTAACTTATCTCCCTTAGCACAATAGTACTAGATCCATAGAGTTATTACAAATGGCGGGGTTTCATCTTCTCAGAGCTGAGAAGTATTCTTCAGTGGATATATAATATATTCTTTGATATATAGATGTTAATAAAATTGATTCCAAAACTTTGCTATTGTAAAACGAACTGCCGTGGGCATAGGGGTACATATCTCTCTTCAAACAACTGATTTTCTATTCATTATTCATACACCGGAAGTGCATACACCCCATTAATGGTAAAAGAACAGTAGTAGAAGGAACAACTAAAAGCCTGATTAGTCAAAAATACTTGGAATATTGCTTAGTGCACAAATATACCAGATTGGTGGCACTGGACTACTTCAAAATGGTCTGAACCTTGTTAAATCTTAATAATTATATTAAGCCTACAAGTAACAGCAGTCTTTTGACATCAGTTTTCCCTTATAAAAGAGTTGTAACTGACAATATTTGAGAGCTCTTTTAGTTGGAATATCTTTGGTGGTATTAGTTGAATTGAATAATCTATGGTCTTTTAAAATGACTAAAATATATTGCACCTGAACTCAATTCTTTCTTTGGATAGTTGTTAGCGTGTTGAAATTGTTGCTTTATGAACACACCTATCAGTCCTCAGGGCTTACTCCTAGCTCTTTGCTCAGGAGTCACACTATTCAGTGCTAAGCAGACCATATGGGAGTCCCAGAAATATGTCCAGTATCCCCACTTCTAAGCAATTTCCTAAACCCCTGGACTCTGCTCCCTGTAAATTTCTATTTCTTTTCTTCTATTTTAATTCAAGGATGAGTCAAGACCAGTTATAGAAAAAAAGTTGCTTCTTAAATATTTTCAGAGGTTAAAGGAGAGAGAAAATATACCAAAATGATATACATGCTGCATTTTATAGGTGAAGCTGAAGAATATTATTTTTGTTTCTTTTACTTTATAGGATTAGACCCAAAAAGTCTGGAGGGGTATAGGGTCCTTTCTCAGAAGCTTGGGACAGGGGTTAAGTCTAAATGTTTCCATGCTCAGAGTTATTAGTATTTGAGGATACTTGGAATATACCCAGTATCTTCTGTGGCAAATATGGTGTTGTGCAAGGGATTAAACTCAAGAATTTCTACATTTTATGTATGTGATCTGTTTTTCCAAATATGTTCTGGTCCTCTTAAAAAATCATCAGTGTTTCTCAGATTGCTTTCCATCAAATTTGTAATTTAAGAGAATGCATTAACTAAACTTTATTTTTTTATTTTTAACAATAGAAAGTTGGTGCTTTTCTCATTCTGTAGGAGAATAGCTGAAATACTTCTCTAACAATACAGCTTTTGCATTTAGAAGAGGTCAGGAACCTACTGGGAAGGCTCAATATCTCTTTTAGACTTAGCCTTGAGCTTAATGATGTTCATGTTCAATTTTCATGCCTCCAATGTGAAGGAATACACTCTGTAATTTTTTATGTAGTTGATTCTAGATGAATTTTAAATATCTGAAAATAGATTAGCTCTCTTTATGATCTACTGATAGTTTATTTCTGAAAAGGTAAGTGACTGGAATATGTATTTGACAAGGCTCCTTCCTGCAATAGCAGAGTGCATAATATGTATATGTGTGCATTTACATGTAAAACAATTTCCTTTTCCATCAGAAAATGCTGAAAATTTGCATTTGCAACTTTTCTTTATAAGGACTAAATGTTATTGAACATATTTCTGTAATTTCTTGCTTTTGGGTTTTTTTTTGTGGTGGTCATTTGTGGTGTCAAGACCTCTACAAGTTGTAATATAAACCAAGGGATATTGTTTCCATAGTAGCATGACTTTAGGGCACTCATAGCAACAATTGCAGCCACTTTTAGCATCTTCAGTTTGATACCTCCAGATGAGAACAGAGAGTTAAGTAGTCTACTTCAACTATCAGAATGATACGTTAGACTCATCAAATCCTTCACAAGGTATCCTTGAATTCCAACTTGACTAAGACATTTTTGATTAAGTAGGGGTGCAATATGTCTAAGTAACTGCATCTTGCACAACTATATAATAACCTTCTGACCCTATCCTTGCTAGAGATTCAAAATAAACACCACAAAAATGAATAAAGCATTAAGAAAAGCAGCATAACAATTGAAAAAAAAACATATTTATCTTGCTTCTTTTCCTCTAATGCTGACATAGACTCTTTAATCTGACTGTGATCTTATTCTTAATGTATATAATTTTTTAACAAATGTTAACTCAGATAAACTACCTTTATTAAAGAAATTGTCTTCTGAAGTCTGAGGAAGGGGATGTCTGAGGTCTGAGCCAGGTGGATGTTTGCCTTGGACCCAGTTTCAAAGTTAACATCCCATATGGTTCCCTGAGCACCAACAGGAGTAATTCCTGAGTGCGAGTCAGAAGTAACCCTAAACATCACTTGGTGTCATCTTCACCATCTTCACTTGTATCATTTGTCATCTAAAAAGCAAAAAAAAAATCTTCTGTAGATTTGTATATTCTAATGCTCACTTAATTAATAAATAATGTTCTTCCATTATTCTCTGAGATTGTTACAATAGAATGGATGCA
>JAJIBD010016832.1:0-13780 GCA_021461705.1 Cryptotis parvus | reverse complement strand
TTTATTTATTTATCTATCTATTTATTTATTGCTTTTTTGGGCCACACCCGGCAATGCTCAGGGTTTCTCCTGACTCTGCACTCAGGAGTTACTCCTGGTGCTTGGGGGACCATATGGGATGCCGGGATCAAATGCGGGCCGGTATGGGCCTGCCGCATGCAAGGCAATCGCCCTACCCGCTGGGCTATCGCTCCGGCCCTGATAAGTTACTTTTAATGGTCAACAAGAAAATAAAGATGGAATACACAAATAGCTATAAAGGATGAAAAATAAAGCTCACTCCCCAATAACAGCGTCTATCAAGTAAGTTACAACCACAGAGAGCAAACCTGGTTCTTCAAAGCCAGCCTGAATAGTTCCGAGTCATAGGGATTGCAGGCAGAAGGAAGAAGAGATTAAGAACAGACCTGATTCCCCATTACCACAGAGGACTCAGTGTTAGGCTGTTGCTCAATGGACTCTCCAGAAGCAGGAAATTTAAGTCACTCACTTGTCACTTCTGTTCCCATTATTCATCTATTTGCTCGAGCTGGTGCCACTAACATCTCCATTCAATGGGAATGAGGTCTATTATTGTTACTGTTTTTAGCATATCAAATACACCATAGGTGGCTTGTCAGACTCAGCCATGGCTCTGGATTCATCCCAGGGGGTACAGAAATTTTATTTGAGCTCATCACTGGAGGACTCTCAAGTCAAAGAGACTCCGAGAGCCCAGCACTGAGGGCCCCACAAGTCAAGGAGAGTGACTTGGAGCCAGCAGAAAAGTAAAATAGTCCAAGCATTAGAGACTCAATGCTGAGGGCTGAGGGTTTGCAAGCTTCATAGTCCTGGAACCCTGAGCCACTGAAGCCTTTGCATTTTACACTCTCTGAGGGCCCGTTTTTATCTAAGTCAAAGCAAAAAGTACAGGGCCGGAGCGATAGCCCAGCGGGGGGGGGCGTTTGCCTTGCACGCGGCGGGCCTATGTCGGCCTGGGTTCGATCCCCGGCATCCCATATAGTCCCCTGAGCACCGCCAGGAGTAATTCCTGAGTGCAGAGCCAGGAGTAACCCCTGAGCATCGCCAGGTGTGACCCAAAAAGCAAAAAAAAAAAAAAAAAAAAAAAAAAAAGTACAGAAGCAAATTGGGTAGTCAGTAGTTAGCTTGTCCTGTTCTTGTCTGTTCTAAGGCAAAAACAAGGTCAAAGTTGACTTCATACATTTACTTGAATCATTTGAGTTATCTGTGCATTACGTCAATATCCTTGGGGTCTGGCATGTTTTTATTAGGTCGTAAACTCATGACCCTGTAGCACAATATAGAGTCTAGAGTTTCAAGACAGGAGTCACAGTGGTTCTGCTCAACCTTTGGGGGGCTGCTTCCACAAGAATGTGCCATTAGTGGCTGCCGTATTCACCATCAATGGTGCTATCTTGAGAAATCCAAGTTGCTGAGACTGAGAGAGCTGGGATAGAGCAGCGACAGCGAGGAGGGCAGCCTGTAACACCAAGCCCAGGTGCAGTCCCTGTCCCTGAAGGACTGGCAACTTTGTACTGGATCACGGAGTGACATGGGTGGGGAAGAGAAGGTTGATACTCAGGAAAACTTCACCACTCACCTGGCTGAAGGGACACTGACCTTTCCACAAACATTCGTCTGGGACACAAACACATTCCCACTTACCTTCTTGACCAAGTCCATCCAAACGCCTGTTCCCCACACCTCTGCAGCAGTTTCTAAGTCTCCAGTCGCTCATCTGCTTCTGTCTCTGCACTGTCTCTGCGCATACCCCCCACGCCGCTAAGCAGCTGTCCTGAACACTCGCTTTTCTTCCTTTGGTCCCTTCCACGTAAAGGACAGTCTCCCCCAACATGCCCTCGATTCTGAGCTGCCCTCTGCCTTTGGAACAACCCTGTTTAATCAACTGTGTGTTAAGCAACTGGTAGGAGAAGCTCAGTGATTACTAGTGAGGTGCCCAACACCATCCCAGCACAGTCTGTGAGAGTCCGACCATCACACCTGTCAAGGGACCTTGCCGGAGTCCTCTCCCTCTTCCCCTTCACAGACGACAAGAGCAATGGAGGGCTTACTCTGTGTGGCCCTGGTCCCGCCGCCCACCTGTCCCTGTGCAGGAGGCGCTCACTCCCTCTTTCCAGCATGTCTTTGCACTCAGCAGTCATCACACAGACACAGATCGAACTACAATTGTCCCCCAGGATTTCCTGTCCCTCTCTCAGGCAGATGTGGGAATTTTCTGTTTTCTGCCTGCAATGGTATTTGGCAAACATTAAGGAATAATAAATGTTTACGTAAACTATCCAGGCAAAACATTTTTGTAGAAGCCCGACACTTGGGCCGTGAAATCCCCGGATGGAGCTGCCCTCTCGAGGTATGCGGTTTGAATCTCCCCTGGCCCTCGCTTGGGTGGCTCTGTCAGTGCAGTGGAAAGGTCGGTCCCATTCACTGTCATGAATCAACATGCCATTGAGGGTCAGTCATTTACCTTCTCGCCTCCATCGGGAATGCGAGGGCTTTCATTCTTTCATTCTCAGCCCGCGGGAAGAACTCCGCCCAAGCACAGTGAAGACCACTCTCTGTACTCATCAAGAGTCTTGCTCTTTTCAAATTCAAGAATAGGATTTTCAGGGTATAGAAATAAAACTCGGGCTGGAGCAATAGACCAGTGGGTAGGGCGTTTGCCTTGCACGCGCAGCCTGTGCCGCCCTGGGTTCAATCCCGGGCATCCCATATGGTCCCCCGAGCACCGCCAGGAGTAATTCCTGAGTGCAGAGCCAGGAGTAACCCCTGAGCATCACCGGGTGTGACCCAAAAAGCAGAAAAAAAAAAAAAAAGAAAAGAAATAAAACCCATTCATCAGTTAATGGGTCACAAATTTTTTTTAATATTAAACGAAACTGTTAGCAAGTGGCAGGTGATCCTTTCTGTTTTTTTCATTGAATTTCAAAATTTAAATGGTGACCAAATAGGACAGTCATATGTCATGAAAACGTTTTTGCTGTAACTATGCAGGGAAAAAAAATGCCTAATTTAACTGAGAAAAACATTAAGATCATAGTTGATGGTTGTATGTTTTGAAAGTAGCATGCTTTTGGAATACCATCAAAATAAGTACCTGGTAATGAATGATGTCAACCCTAATGAGAAAAGTACCTGCTGACACTAAGTGAATCGTCTCTGCCTCTTCAGTTCTAGTAAGTTGTGATCCCACATGCAAAAACAAAACAATAACTACCAACTGCCCTGTACCCAGAGAAACCACCAAACCATGGTCAAGCAAAATATTTTTAATTAGTAAGCTGATCATAAATAAATCCACGTAAAAGATTTAGCAATTACAAAGAGTTTTGTGTTTCTCTGTGGACTCAATACATAACGCGGTGTTAGTCTGCGGACATCATTCTCAACCTGTCAGCGCAGTGCATATTGTGTAGTTACATTTTTTACATCCTCTTTACAAATGGAACATTTATGTACACTATATATAGGTATGTATACATAGTTCTTTTTTCCTCTATAGGCTGTGTACTGAAATTCTATTGTTTTTACAGGGAAAATAGTGACTTCATTTGAAGAGTAAGAATCACTCCTTGTTAAAAAGTGGTTCGTATAAACACGGTCCGGTACCACTGCCTTTTGGCATCTCTTGTCAGAGCTCAAGTCCAGAGATGTTCTATTCATTGTAAGAAATAAAAACCTACCCCCTCACGTGACGCAGCAAGCTGTGTGTGCTGGGTGCTGCAGTGAGGGGCCACGTGTGGCCATGCAGCCAGGAGCAGGTTCAAGCCGAAGGGCCGTGCCTGGGGAAACGCTGCATCACTGAAGCTGACAGAAACCTGAACGCTGCCGTCTTCCTCCTCCCTCTTGCCAAAGCCTCCCACAGACGGCGAGTGCCACACGCCACACCATATCTCCGCAGCAAGAAACCTTTCTTTCCCATTTCCTGTGTGTTTTCTTCTCTGACAGTTAATGCTTGAGCAGGGCCATGGGCCTTTCTCTTCCGTATTCAACTTCATTCCACTTCACTTACAAATCTGCTGCTGGACGTGAAGCAAAAATTCATAATAGGAGAAGGCGGCTCGGTGCGGTCTTCAATCAGATGTTGAAAAACTTCTGATTTGGCAGGGCTCTCATCTCTGAAAATAGAAAAAAAAATCATGAATCTAAATATGCACGTTGTTAAAAGGAACAATTACGGGCCGGAGAGATAGCCCAGCGGGTAGGGCATTTGCCCTGCACGCAGCCGGCCCATGCCGGCCCGGGTTCGATCCCCGGCATCCCATATGGTCCCCGAGCACCGCCAGGAGTAATTCCTGAGTGCAGAGCCAGGAGAAACCCCTGAGCATTGCTGGGTGTGACCCAAAAAGCACACAAAAAAAAAATAAATAAAAGGAACAATTACTACTACAGGAGGACTTGAGGAAAAGGGAACGCGTGTGGAGAAGCCACTAGCAGCATGTAGACATATTCTGACAATATGGTTTACATTTGCTTTGAAGGAACAATCTCGCAGATGGCACTGGGAAAGATAATCAAGACGGCACAGGAAAAGATTAGTTAAGCTGCAGGAGCTCTTACTTTACCACGTGCAGAATCGGGCTCAGTGGTCTGTTTTCCCTCAGCCACGTTATAAAGGACCGGGCCCTCTCTGACGGCAGCGTGTCCAGCTCGGGAAGGTGTGTCTGGACAAAGGAGGGTAAAATGAGGGACTGCTATCGGCACCAGCAGTCTTAGAACTACACCACGTCTCCCACCACCTCCGACCAACCTCAGCACTCTATTCCCAGCCCCGGCAGCTGCCGCGGAAGGAATGTAAACTGGTGACAAGTCTGTTTCTGCTTTCCTGGGCAGAACATGTGCGGTGATTAGTACATGGCGGTGCCCTCAGGCTGCACTTTCATGTTCCTCCTAAATATTCAATTTTTCTCTGAATTCACCTAATAAGTTACACAATATAGTAGGTAAACACAGATTCCACTGATATGATGTGTCCAGAGCAGGAAACCCAAGAGAGAGAGGGAGAGAGAGAGAGAGAGGTGGAAGGGAGGGAAAAGAGGAAGAGGAAGAGAGAGGGGAGGGGAGAGAGAGGGTGGAAGGGAGGGAAAGAGGAAGAGGAAGAGAGAGGGGGAGGGAGAGAGAGAGGAAGAAAGGGAGAGAGAGAGGAAGAGAGGGAGAGAGAGAGGGTGGAAGGGAGGGAAAGAGGAAGAGAGAGAGGGGGAGGGAGAGAGAGAGGAAGAAAGGGAGAGAGGAAGAGAGAGAGAGAGGAGAGAGCAGAAGAGAGGCTGCCGCGGCACAAAGGGAACACCTGGGAGATGTGAGTCTCTTTCTAGGGGACACAGATGCTCTCAATCAGGGACTTGTCATGGTTGCACAATACCCTGAACACACTCGAAAGGCACTGTATACAGTGAAGAGGGGGCTCTTAGGTGGACTCTGACTCAACAAACAAAAGTCTTCCACGTTCAAGTGAATGTGTAATCTATCCGTAAATGTTTAATTTGTATCATTTGCACATTCACTGAGTTATCTGGCGAGACACACCTCATGATGCTCCTAGTGCAGAGGGCCAGTGCGATGCCAGGCCTGCAACCTGGGGCCTCTGCATGCAAAGCCCGGGCCTATTCCATATGCAGGCTAGTGGAAAAACTCTGACCTAACTAGTATATTCAAAGTCACACATGTGTAAAATCCACTGACCATTTTCTGTGGTATTGATGCAAAATTGGGGCAGCCAAGCACATCCTCTATGAAGTCACTGTCACAGCCTTTTCCAATCCAAATGTAAAACACCTGGGGAGGAGAATGGGAAAAGCCCAACAAAATATGAACCTTCTCAGTTAGAAACCTGTACATTATTGCTCAGAAATTACCAAGCATAGAAGAAAAGTATAACATCCGATAAACAGAAACAAACCAGAGAAAGGAAGAGAGCCATAACTGATACCTAAATACAACCAGGATGACTCTTCTCTGCTTTAAGTTCTCCATAAAATATACTTGTTCTATTATATCTTTGCCCTAACAGGAATGGAGCCCTTTTATTGGGATAATTGACTTGCTGTATTTTCGACCCATTCTACAAGGACCGCCTCTCTCTCCACCAACAGTTCCTCCCTCCTTCCCTTCTGGAGCTCCTGAGTTCTTTTCCCGCCCATGTGGGGTCACTTATGAGCCACGTTGGCTAGTAATGCCCTTGCAACACTGCCCTGCCCAGGGATCCTCCTGAGCACCAGATCATGAACTCCATTCCAACCCAGGGGAGAAGCTCAGCCACACGGAACTCTTGAGTCCTGTTTGAATTTCTTGATGGTAAACTCCCAGGGAAAAGCAGTGACTTATTTCTTTACTGCTCTTTGTCATCAAACATACAGAACTCATGACGATAAGTTAATACTCATGAAACAGCCAATTAATTAAGTGATGATGCCTGACTAGTCAAATCTAAAATGAACTGAGCCGGGTACCCGCATCTTCACTGCCTGCTCTGTGACAACAGGGCAGGACCCCGAAACTCCCCTTTGGGATCCAGGACAGAGGTGACCGTGCAGCAGGGATACTTACAGAGCCACAGTCCATGAGGAAAGCCCCTTCTCTCGTCAGCCTCTCTGCAGACAGCTTTTTGAAGAGGGGGCTGTGGGACGACCCTGTCGTTGACATGCACTGCTCCCTAGAAAGAAAAGAAAATGTGAGCCCGAGTGAGTCCACAGGTGAGTATTCAGACACCACCTCTTCATGGAAACCTGAACTGTGACCAGGAGGATTTTTCAGGTTGCAAAAATTGATAATATGTGACCCCCCCATTCCCCGACCCCTTGGGCTGAACACTGAAATTTTTTTTTTGCGGGGTGGGCTGGGGGGGCAACACCTAATAGTGTTCAGGGCTTACTCCTGGCTCTGCACTCAGGAATTACTCCTGGCAATATTCAGGGGACCGTACAGGATGAGGGATCAAAGACAGGTGTGCTGCGTGCAAGGTAAGCACCCGACCTGTTGTGCTATCGCTCAGGTCCCAAAATGGTGAAATGTTTTTTTTTTTCTTTTTTGGGTCACACCCGGCAATGCTCAGGGGTTACTCCTGGCTCTGCACTCAGGAATTACTCCTGGTGGTGCTCAGGGGACCATATGGGATGCCGGGGATCGAACATGGGTCGGCAGCGTGCAAGGAAAACACCCTCCCGCTGTGCTATCGCTCCGGCCCCTGGTGAAATGTTTTGAAGTTGAAAAGTTAGCCCATGAAAATAGAAAGTGATCTGTCAATTTTCTTCTCCTCTGAAATCAGAATGTTATCAAAATGATGACTCTTCATATTACTCAGTAATACAATACAGACTAGACTCCTAAAAGCGAAGATGCAACACGAGGGAGAGAGTAAAACACATTTTACATTTTATATACTTAGGGCCTGGGGGATGGCTCATGTTTGAGTACATGTTTTACACTTATGAGTCCTGGGTTCATCCCCAGCAGCCTATGGGTCGCCTAAGAACTGCTGGGAGCATTCCCCACACCGCCAGTGTGGAGCAGAAATCAAACCAATCCAACAGCAGCAAAGATTCCATAGGCAGCAAATCTGGTTTACCCTGTAATCAAAATTGTACTGTAACCAGATCAGGAACAGTCAACATCAACAAAACAGAAAAGGAAGTTTGCTCTGCCGTTTGGCTTTGTAATAAACAGAAACAAACACATGAAGTGAATTACTTTCTACATGAAACTATTTTTTGAGGAGTTCTGGGAACCAAGCCCAGGGTGGGCCTCATGCCTGTAAGGAGGGCTGCCTGCCACTGAAATCCACAGGAAACTCTGCCTTGAACTGATGGGCCCACAAGTCCATCAAATCCAGTAAGTGTCTATTTGATGGTTAGCAGCTGAGGGAGACAATGAGAGCTATTTAATAATGGTTAACAAGTTAATAACTGTTAATAACATCACTACCTTTGCTGCAGAATCTAACTCCTCAAACAGATTTATATCAAAAGTTTCAAATGTGCTAACGGAAATCCTACCTCATCCGTCAGTCTGTCTATTCTGTACAAGTTGGGGTGAATCATCTTCATCAGATGAGTGAGTGGCTGACACTTTATCTGACACATGGCATACACCCGGTCATCCAGACGTGTGCTTGTACCAGTTCTAAATGCTTTCTGTGTGAAAAACGAGAAAAACTTGCAGGAAAATCCGAGCATGGTGGGGGAATACATGAAAACCAACATATAACACCATCAGTCATGGAGAGAATAGGGACTTCCAATCAGACAGGCCTCGATTCGGTTCACAGATCTGACTTCTAACAACAGGTAGAAAAGTTACCTAATTTCTTAAAGCTATGTTGCCATCCTAAGAAAGACAGGGAAAATCAGACTTCTCAAAGGCTGTGGCCAGGGTTCATTGAGCCCATGTTCCTGTGGACTCGCTGCAGTCCTGAGCTGTGGGGATGCTCAGGGAGTGGCCACTATGTCCTAAGCCTCTTTCAGATGCCGCTCCTGGCAGACAGGCTGCTCGGAGCAGACTGAGTGTCTGATGGCCACCGTCTGTTCCAGTGGCTCTAAACTCTTGCCGTGCTAAGCTGCATGACCCTCCCACCACCCCCAAAATCTAGGCCTCGTCTCTTCACCTGAGTCTCCTAGGAGTTCTGGAGCCATTACGGAGTATCCCGGGCCTCAGGCCTACCTGTTTGAGAAGGGCCAGGATGTAGAGCGGGAAGAGCTTGAGGGAGCTGGGGGCCATCAGGGCAGAGCGCTGCAGGTGTGCCGTGGTGGTGCCGTAGGCGGACAGCGAAGTCCACCACAGCGTTCACTAAGGCATCCCGGGCATCCGACAGGCTTGAGGACACGGACCGGTCCACAGCTGCGCAGGAACCAGAGGGAAACAGTATTTAACCAGCAGAGCCCCACAAATATGCTAGCAGATATAATGCCTACAATCAAGAGACCAATAAAACTCCATTTTTATAACAGAAAAATACACTTCCCCTGTCCCCTCATTTTTAACGTATCTGCTCAGAACAGAATTCTGAGCTAAATTAATAATAAATCAGAACCTCTAGACGGCCTACATACATGCATAGATATATGGGGGGGCGGGTTTGAGTGTGGTGGTGGTCTGGGGACCGCATGTGGTAACAGGGGTCCAAACTGGGTTAAGCACGCATAGGCCAGTACCCTCCCTCTTACTATAACTCAATAGTTTTTAGTCTCCCTTAAGTCTAACTGAAACAACCTACTGACACTGGAGAATATATAAAACCCTGAGAAAGTTCGGGATATTCATGCTATTCATAACACAACCACATAAATTAAGGATAATTTTCTTTTCTGTATAAGCCATGTAAATTCTGCAATCTGAGTGATGAATCCTTTGTGATGCTCAAAAAACACTTAAAATATTGTTAGACCAGCACAAGAAGACGGCACAAATGGCCCAGAGAGACAGCGCTATGTTAAAGTGCCTGTCTTCCAGGCAGTTGGCCTGGCACTACATATGATCCCCGAGCACTGCCAGAAGAGACCCCTGAGCACCGACAGTATGTTTCACAGTCTCCTCCCCAGAAGTGAGCAAACTGAACACAGGGATTTATATAAGGAGGTAAAGAAACAGTATGAAAGCATACTACTAAAATAGAGATGATGATGTGTCGGGGAAGCCGCTGGGATCCCCGACAGTGTCAGGACAGAGGTTCTCTTCTACTTCCGAGGACACCGGGGAACAGATGAAAACTCACGAGTCCAGTGCAGTTTCCAAAAAGGCTTTTAATAGTACAAAAGCTCTTCCACAGCAATCTAATATAATGAACAAACTCTAGCTCTGGTCCGAACTTAGACCATACAAAAGAGCCTAAGTCTCCCACCAAAGAGAGAGGATCTCACCCGAGCTGAGCCCTACCCAGAAGAAGGAGCAAAAGGCCAAAGAGCAAAAAGCTAAAACCAAAAAGCCAATAGCCAAAAGCAAAATCCAAAAGCAGCAGAGTCAAAAGTCGCAGGGAGTCAAAAGCCAAAAGCGAAAAGACCCAGGGGCCTCAAGTCAGTCCCCTTATACACCAAAGTAATCCAGGGAGGGTCATGTCAACAAAGAACTCTAAACAGAGTGTAGAAAGGCGGTGCCATACCCTATTGCAGGTATAAACAAAGATTAGCCAAGGACTAATCCCGAGATTATCTCTTATGTAAAACACTGGGGGTGGGGGGAGAGAGAGAGAGAGAGAGAGAGAGAGAGAGAGAGAGAGAGAGAGAGAGAGAGAGAGAGAGAGCTGATAAAATTTCATGAGCTTCATGTAATTTAGATGGTACCCACAAGGTCCTTCTTATTATTATCTGCACCAGGGTGATTCTGAGTATCTTGTTCTCGTACTGAAAGGGTCACACTCGCCTGCTTAGAGCAAACTAGTTTGATCCTTCCTATAGTCTCAACGTAGCCAGGGGTGGTAGTCTCCTGGTAAATTCTAACTGTCCCACGCTGGGTGCAGTGGGTATAAAGAGGAGCTGTGCCCAATCTAGAAAACATAGAAGTCTTAGTAGATGTATAAGTCAGAAGTTATTCAATCAAGGTGACTTCTATTTTTTTTACTCTTTGGGTCACACCAGCGATGCTCAGGGGTTACTCCTGGCTCTGCACTCAGGAATTACTCCTGGCGGTGCTCGGGGACCATATGGGATGCCGGGATCGAACCCTGGCCGGCCAGGCCAGCCGCAAGGCAAACACCCTACCCGCTGGGCTATCGCTCCGCCCCAAGGTGACTTCTATAACTGCCACACACACTAGCAGTGTTTACATAGAAGAAAGGTCTCATTAGAATGAACCTTGGCTTAAATAGATTAAGCTGTGAGTGGGCAAAACAACAAAGCTCCCAGATTAGCTAGATCTGTCATCCAACAACGATGATGACTATGATGATGATGATGATAAGATGATGATGATGATTTGCTTTTTGGGTCACACCTGGCAATGATCCAGGGTCACTTCTGGCTTTGCTCTCAGCAATTACTCCTGGTGACGCTTGGGGGACCATATGGGATGCTGGGGTTCGAACCCAGGTTGTACATGTGCAAGGCAAATGCCCTTCCACTGTGCTATCACTCTGGCCCCAGAGATATTTTAATTAAAAATACCCAGTAAAATTACATTGAAAATGTTTTTCAATTATAAAATTTAGTCATTAATAAATGCAAAACACTGATATAAAATAATTTAAAGGGACTCAGAGCAACAGTACAGTGGTTGGGCACTTGCCTTGCATATGGCCAAGCCAAGTTTGATCCAGCATCCCATATGGTACTGTGCCTTACCAGAAAACAACCAGGAGTAATCCCTGAGTACTCACCAGGTGTAGACTAAAAACCAAAAAAGGCCAACAACAATAAAAAATCTAAAAATGGGAACCCCTTAATAAATGCTATAATTCCCTCCCAAATGAATAATACTGATTTATTTTTTTCAGGACTACATGAAATGACATGGGGCAGAGCGGCTACTGGCTCTCCCTGTGCCCAGCCGCTCATGAGGTGCCCGGGAGGGGTGGCAGGGTTCTAGCCCTTGCCCGCCACCCCAGCAGAGCCTCACAACAAGCCAGACGACCCCCACTCCATGAGGACCTCCATTTTCCACATCCGGACTTCCCCCTCATCAGAACTCCACCCAGCAGACCAGCCTATCACAGCCCGGCTCATCGAGATCCACCCCTGCTGCAGTCTTTTTTTAATCTGGCCCAGGTATGCTGATCCAGAGACAGACATGGGGCAGAGCTGCTACTGGCTCTCACTGTGCCCAGCCGCTCATGAGGTGCCCGGGAGGGGGTGGCAGGTTCTAGCCCTGGCCCGCCACCCCAGCAGAGCCTCACAACAAGCCAGACGACCCCCACTCCATGAGGACCTCCATTTTCCACATCCGGACTTTCCCTCGTCAGAACTCCACCCAGCAGACCAGCCTATCACAGCCCAGCTCGCGGCAGCAAGGTTCATCAATAAATGCTGGATGTAGAGATGACTACAAGAGTATGCTACCCGCACGGCAGAGCCTGGCAAGCTACCCATGTCGTATTTAATATGCCAGATACCAGTAACAATTATAGACCTCATTCCCATGACCTGATGGAATGGTTTGAGGCTCTTTATGTTCCTGGAGCAAGCAGGTGCCCTTGGTCTTTACTTGCATGAGACAGGTCATAAGGAGATGTTACTGGTGCCCGCTGAGCAAATCAATGATGAACGGGAAGACAATGATACAGTGATACATGAAATATGGTTTCATTGCATGTCTAAATTAAACAACAACAATCCACCAAGCTCTGTTAATTCCCAAATAATTTTCTTTTTAAATTTTGTAGGTTTTTCCTTTGGATATTAGGGCCACACCTGGCAGTGCTCAGGGCTTACTCCTAGCTCTGTGCTTAGGGAACACTTCTGGTCGAGCTGGGGTCAAGTGAGATAAGATGCATGCCAGACAATTGCGTTAATCCCTGTACTATCACCTGTACTATCTCTATAGTCCCTAGAAGAAAACTTTTAAAATAAGGAACAATATTCATTCATTCATTCATTCATTCCCACTCCCACTCTCACATCATTCATTCATTGCTTTTTGGGTCACACCTGACAATGCTCAGGGGTTACTCCTGGCTCTGCACTCAGGAATTACTCCTGGCGGTGTTGGGAGACCATATGGGATGCAGGGGATCAAACCCCGGGTCAGCTGCATGCAAGGCAAACACCCTACCCACTGGACTATCACTTCCGCCTCAAATAAGGAACTTTCAAAAGAAAAAACTACACGTGGGCTTCAGTTTCTCCGATAACAAAGACACTTCCAGACCCTTCCCCTTTCTGCTCACCCATATTTGCCAGCAGGCAGATGGATGCTTGCACGCCCACTCCCGCATACATCGGACAGTGAGTTCACCACCGGCAGGCAGAGTGTGTGCACGCGGATCCTTCGCTCACCTGAAGGAAATGAAAATAAAGGTCACTGCAAACACACTGGGCTAAGAAGGAAAGGAAGAAAGAAACAGCCCACAATAATTTTGGATCAAATCAACAACAATGGTGTTTTAAATAATAAAAAACTAAGGTTCTACAAGTAAAGTGCTTTAAATAAAAGCCCCCACCCGAGGAGCCAGACTGCCATCAAGGAGCACACCAGCGTGCTGGAGTGCCTAGTAGGGTCTGCTCTTCCTCTCAGGGAGACTCACCCATCCCGGTGGTATTCAGCACCACTGTGTATTAACAGTGTATTAACGGTACCTCTGCTGGACGTGTACAACAGGGCGGTCTGAAAGCACACCAAGGAAGTATCCGCCAGGCTTTCTTCGATTGACAGCTGGACTGCAAAGCCAGCATCGGGGTTGATGTTGGCAAGGGAGAGCAAGTCGGTAGAGCGGACAAAGAAGTTTCCATGGAAAGTGTGCATGGAAAGACCTAGGGGACAGAAAACTTGTTATTAAGGATGGATTCATAACAGTACCCTTATCTTGAGTGAGAGCTGCTTCCTAAAGTAAAAGATGACTCACTTTAAATAAAAAGGGTCCCCTAGGCACTGCCAGGAGTAAGGAGTAATTCTTGAGTGAAGAGCCAGGAGTAACCCCTGAGCATTGCTGGGTGTGACCCAAAAAAATTAAAAAATTAAAAAAAAGTAAAAAGGAAACTAAGTGGAAAATAGAGCTGGAGAGTCAAAATGTGTTCTAAAAATACCAATGCAAAAGACAACACTTGTACTGATAACCTTGTACTAACTTCCTGTATTATTATTATTTTTTTTTGCTTTTTGGGTCACACCCCTGCAATGCTCAGGG
>JAJIBD010016831.1:0-13779 GCA_021461705.1 Cryptotis parvus | reverse complement strand
ATTTATTTATTTATTTATTTATTCGTTTGTTCGTTTGTTTGTTTGTTTATTGAGCTTTTTGGGTCACACTTGGCAATGCCTCAGGGGTTACTCCCTGGCTCTGCACTCAGGAATTACTCCTGGCGATGCTCAGGGGACCATATGGGATGCTGGGGATCAAACCCGGGTTGACTGCGTGCAAGGCAAACACCCTACCTGCTGTGCTATCGCTCCAGCCCCCAACAGTATACATTTTATATGATTTAATTTGTTGTATGTACTACATTCCCAGATGAAGTAACAGGAACTCTGATATTAAGGAAAATTTCAAATGTAATTTAAAATGAGAATAATGTAATGTCTCATATAATGATTGATTGCTCAGGTTCACTTAGTATCAATACTTGGTCATCTTGTTTTATCTGTATCCTTGAAGTGTTTGGACCAGATTCTATGTAACATTATTTTATTTGTAAATATCTAAGTGTGATCCTTTAAAAAGTAATTATAAAAACTGTCAGTGCCATTATTAAAGCTTGAAGGACTGGGGACTAGCCAGAGGTCTGGAGAATATGTTTGATTTGACTCCCAGGTCTGATCCCTGATCCCATGCATTACATGGTCCTCTGAGTACCACAGGGGAGTGACCTAATCTCTTACGGCTGAGTGAGGAGTAATCTTTGGGGGCTTCTGGACACGACATAGAACCTAAACAGATCGTCTTGAAGGAAAAAGCCAAAAGCGAAACTAATTCTTTAGTATCATTATAATCTGGTGAGTTAAAACAGTAATATTCCCTCAATGAATATCCCATAATCTTCTGAATCATTCCATTGGGACATTTGGAATGTTTAAAATTTGTTGTGATTATAAATAATTGAACCATTTCATGCCTGTAATTTTTCTCTAGTTGAATCTTTTCCTCAGGAAGGTATTATAGAAGCTGAACAAGAATACAGAAAGTCCTGCGATGTTGTATCAATTCTGAAGCAGTGCATGTTAGTATATAAAAAGTTTTGTTTTTTCTGGACCACACCTGGCAGTGCTAGGGTTACTCTGGCCTGGTGGATATCAGAGAACTGTATTGGGTGCTGGGGGTCAAGCCTGGGTTGGCCATGTACAAGGCTCATGCCTTACCTGCTATCCTGTTGCTCTGGCCCTGAGAAATTCTTGTTAGGTGGAAGATCTCTGCAGCTCTCAGTCGGTGTAGCAAAGGGGGCGTGTGATTTCATTATCCTTGGGATATAGTTTGCTGACTCTTCCATAGTCTTGCATTAGATATTTTGATCATGAGTGAATACTCTGTCTTATCCTGTTGCCACAGACATGGCCACAGATGTAAAGGTATAGGTGTGGGGCTGGAGAGGTTAGCGCATGGAGGATGCTTCCTGGCTTGAGGCCAACCTACGTTCAACCCCTAGCATGCTGTTGCAGTACACTGCTGCCCAGAGCCTCTGCATCTGGCCTAGTGTTGCCTCCTCCTGGTCACTTTGTAGATAGGAGAAGGACAGTTTGAATGTGGCAGCTCATCTGACCGCCAATAGTTATACTGGCTGGTATAAATATTCTCTCATGCTGCCACAATCATCATTGGACTAGCTAGATCTTACCGGTATATTTGCCTGGTCACGTTGGATCTCTAAGTAGTCAGACCAGAGAGAAATGCTGTTTGCCTCCAAGCAAGCAAGCTTGGCTCTCTGATAACTCAAAGACTGATATACAGAACAACCATGAGGTAAAGACAAGACTCTTGTGAAGGCTTGGAGAAATATTTAACTGGCTATAGAATATTTTTTTGGGACAGATGCATGCCTTTGTATTCTTTTTTTTTTTTTTTTTTGCTTTTTGGGTCACACCTGGCGGCGCTCAGGGGGTTACTTCTGTCTCTGCACTCAGGAATTACTCCTGGCAGTGCTCGGGGACCATATGGGATGCGGGGATCGAACCCGGGCTGGCATAGGCGCGGCTGCGTGTAAGGCAAGCGCCCTACCTGCTGGGCTACCACTCTGGCTCCATGTCTTTGTATTCTGAGATACAGTTCATCTCAGAATCCACTCCTCCACTGCAGGGGCATTTCCAAGGCAGACCAAGACAGATCTTTTTTTTTTTTTTTTTTTTTTTTTTTGCTTTTTTGGGTCATACCTGGTGATTCTCAGGGGTTTCTCCTGGCTCTGCACTCAGGAATTACTCCTGGAGGTGCTCGGGGGACCATATGGAATGCTGGGGATCGAACCCGGGCGGCACAGGCCGGCCGTGTGCAAGCCCTACCCGCTGGGCTATCGCTCTGGCCCGAGATCTTTTTATTTATTTATTTATTTATTTATTTATTTATGTTTTTATTTATTTTTTTAATGACTGTTGTTAGGCAATGTTACTTTATTTTTTTTTTTTTTTTTTTTGCCTTTTGGGTCACACCCAGCAATGCTCAGGGGTTACTCCTGGCTCTGCACTCAGGAACCACTCCCGGCGGTGCTCAGGGGACCACATGGGATGCCGGGATCGAACCCGGGCGGCATAGGCCGGCCGGCGTACAAGGCAAGACGCCCTACCCGCTGGGCTATCGCTCCGGCCCGAGATCTTTTTTTTTTTAATTAAATATTTTATTATACGACCGTGAGTTATGAAATTACAACGTTGTTCCTGTTTAGAGGTTTCAGTCACATAGTGTTCCAGCACCCTGCCCTCCACCAGTGCCCATTTCCCACCACCAATGTCCCCAATTCCCCCCCCTCCCATAGCCTGCCTAAATGACAGGTTCTTTATCTCTTTTCTCTCTCCCTCTCTCTCTTTTCCTTCTCTTATAAATTGTGGGTTGCACTGCATACACTTAGAGGCCATCATGTGCATTTTTTGGCCTGTATTTAATGCTCCTGCTTCCCTACGAAAGCAGGATGAGAGTGTTATTCGGGTCTCCCAGAGAGGAATCGAAAGAGCTATGCTTGGAATATCACACCTCACTCAAGTGAGAGAAGAAATCTGGAGTTCTGACCTCCGTCGCTGTTCCAGAGTCAGGGATGCTGTCTCATTTGCCAAGGCATCGAAAATCAGATGGGCTGGACATGTAATGCGATTTGGAGACAACCGCTGGACTAGAGCTTTTACTGACTGGATCCCATGGCATGTCAAAAGATCACGTGGCCGCCCCACCTACAAGATGGTCAGACTTCCTTGTCAAGACCCTGAAGGAGCGGTTTGAGGCTCTTCATATTCCTAAATCAACCAGATGCCATTGGACTATATTGGCACGTGATAGGGTTCATTGGAAATGTTACTGGCACCCGCTCGAGCAAATCGATGAATAACGGGATTCAAGTGATCAAGTGATTTAATGTTCAGTTCTAGCTTGGTATTAGCCCTTTTCGACATTTATTCACACATGTTGCCTTCTCTGTCTTACCTAACCTCTGACTCCCACACGTTTGCGGTAATTTCCACTTTTGGTAAGACCTCCTGGTCCATATTTCACCAAGGCAGATCTTGTCTAGGCAGCATTAACATCTCAAAGGGCCTAGGTGAGGTCCTGGGAGAAATTACCTGACAGGACTTGACCCTGATGGCTCTTCATTGGAGTGGGAGGTCTGAGTTGTGGGGATATAAAAACCTAGCCTGCTTCCTTTCTCGAGCTCTCATTCTTTTCCCCTTTTCTGCTGGCATTCCTCTTCGTTGTCTTCTTTCTGTGGGACCTTAACACGTGGTGGCAGCCATCTTGGCCTACACGTGGCTGGGGCCCAGCCGGAACCCTAAGTTTGGAGTTTTTCCTATTCCTGATTTGTATGCCAGAATCTGTGCTAAGTAAAGCATTTTGAAATTTCTCTGGATTCTTGCGTCTTTCTCTGTCTGCCACCGCTGATCCCCTGGGGCAAAAGGGGATCCCTGACCCTGCTCCTGGATTTTGTGATTTTGTGCTGGTGCCCCAGCGTTTCCCTGCAGATACCATATGTTCCTCTTGCCTGTCAGCAGTAATCCCTGAGTGTAGAGCTAGGAGTAAGTCCTGAGTACCTCTGGGTGTGGCTCCAAAACCAAAAAAAATAAAGTTTAAAAAATAAAATAATGGGGCTAGAGAGAGCGCAGATGGTAGGGCACTTGCCTGAATGCAGATGTCCTGGCTGCAGTTCCCCTGAGGCTGTGAGAGTGATCCCTGAGTGCAGAGCAAGAGTAAGTCCCAAGCACCGCTGTGGTGTGCACCGCACATACACACACACACACACACACAAACACACTCACTCACTCTAAAGATACAGGTGTCAGGAATGAAGCTTAGTGCTGAAGTGTCGGGCGCTCCGCCGGGGTCCCCAACAGTGCCGGGAAGCGAGTTCCCTTCTACCTCCAAGCCGGCGAGGAAAGGATGAAAACTCAGGAATCCGATGCAGTTTTAAAAGGCTTTACTTATCACAGGTTCAGGCATACAAATCAGCAAAAGGAAAAACCCGATGCTTAGGATTCCAGGCTAGAACCCCAGCCACGTGTAGGCCAAGATGGCGACCACCACGTGTAAAAGCTTCCAAGGGGAATGAACGGCTCACAAGGAGAGATCCCACAAGGAAGAAGGAAGGGAGAGCGGGAACCGGCTAGTTTATATCCCTGTAACTCAGACCTTCCTCCCACTGTTATGGAAAGCAGGGAGGGTCCAATGCCCTTAGGTAATCCCTCCCTGCACCTCACCTAGGGCCTTTACTGTGCTAATGTTTTAAGCCGAAATCTGCTTGGGAATGCCTTTGTAGTGTAGAGAAGGGGGGTTTCTGAGATGGCATGTCTCTGTACCAAAGACCAACACCAATGCCAGTTAAATATTTCTCCAAGCCTTCACAAGTCTCCTCTACTTCATTGTAGTTTTGTATTTTAGTTGCCTTTGAGTATATCAGGGAGTCATGCTTATTTGCTTGGAAGCAAACAGCATTTCTCTCTGGTCTAATTACCCAGGGGTCCTGCGTGGCCAGGCTAATATGCTGGTAAGATCTAGCTAGTCCCACGATGATTGTGGTACATGGGAGAATATTTATACCAGCTAGTACAGCATACATGGTCAGATAAACTGCCACATTTAGACTACCCCCTTATCTACGGAGTGATTTGTGGGAGGCAATCCAGAGCAGATGCAGTGGCCCTTAGGAGTCCTGCAACACTGAAGTATTTACCTTGTATGTATGAGATCCTGGGTTTGATCACTGCTACTGATCCTTGCCCCTTAAGAAAAGTAATTTAGGGGCGGAGCGATAGCCCAGCGGGTAGGGCGTTTGCCTTGCACGCGCCCGCCCATGCCGGCCCGGGTTCGATCCCCAGTGTCCCATATGGTCCCCTGAGCAACGCCAGGAGTGATTCCCTGAGTGCAGAGCCAGGAGTAACCCCTGAGCATCGCCGGGTGTGACCCAAAAAGCAAAAAAAAAAAAAAAAAAGAAAAGTAATTTAAGGTATTTTCTTCAGAATTAAGATATTCTTCCTACTTTCATCCATTTTACTTTTTGATGTGTTAGATTAGGAGTCTAATGTGAATTTCATTTTCTTCAGACATTGGTGTTTTTTTGTTTCTTTTTCTTTTTGGGTTATATCCTACGATACTCTGGGTTGCTCTTGGCTCTTCACTTAGGAATTACGCCTGGTGGTGCTTAGGGGATTAGGCGTGGGTCAGCCACATATAAGGCAAACACCCTACTCACTGTACTATCGCTCCTGCCCCAGTCATTAGCAGTTGTATATAAGGATTTTTTTTATTCTGCTTCAAGCAGGAAATTATTTGTTTTTTTATGGACAAAGACAAATATAGGAAAAATGGATTGTTTTATCATTATAGAAAAATAAAAATTGATAGAAAACTTTAATGCAACAATTTAAATTTAGCTTTAATCTTTTTTTACATCAATTTAAATTTAGCTTTAAAGAAAGGGTGGGAGCACACCCAGGAATGCTCAGGGTTTACTCCTGGTGGTGCTCAGGGAACCATATGGGGTGCTGGGGATCCAACTTGGGTTGGCGGCACACAAGGAAAGTGCCCCACCTGCTCTACTATCGTTTTAGCTGTAGCTTTGATCTTTTAGGGTATTACTAAACTGAAAATTCTGAATATCAATAATAGTTTGGATAGGTAATTTAGAAACAGTAAGCAGGAGTAAGCTAATGTAAGAGGAACAAACTATAAAACCATTGTAAGCAATATATAAGGAATTTATCTGTTATCTAATATTGTTTTGGATACAGAGTGTTATAGTACAAAGAACATGGACAATTGGAGATCTGGGTTCATTTTTTGACCTTGTCATGATAATACAACAACCATCCTATAAATAATTACCATTTATTGAGCATACTATGCTAAGCATTTAATATATGTCAGTTAATTTTCACAATAACCTTGGCAGAGTGATTTCATTTATATATTTATTTATTTATTCATTCGTCTTTATTTTAGCTTTTTGGCTCATGCTTGGTAATGCTCAGGGGGTACTCCTTGCTCTGCACTCAGGAATTACCCCTGGCAGTGCTCAAGGGACCATATAGGATGCCATGGAATAAACCTGGGTCAGCCAGTGTGCAAGGCAAATGCCCTCCCCACTTTGGGTCCCCAGATTTCCACCTTTTTAAAAAAAAATTTTTTGGGAGCAATGAGGGGATTTTATTTATTTATTTATTTATTTATTTATTTATTTATTTATTTATTAAGCCTTTTTTTGGGTCACACCTGGCAATGCTCAGGGGTTGCTCCTTGCTCTTTGCTCAGGAATTACTTCTGGCGGGTCTCTGGAGACCATCTGGGATACTGGGGATCGAACCCAGGTTGGCAGCGTGCAAGGCAAATACCCTACCCGCTGCGTTATCGCTCCGGCCCCTCCACCATTTTTTAAATAGAGAAACAGAACCTTAGGAATTCTACATCAGAATCTATTTCTGTTGTCTTTTTCTTTTGTTGTGATCGTGATGGTTATTTTCTTCATTCTCTAACCGGTCTCCTGGTTTCCCGTATCCCTTCCTCTCGAGTTGGGTTCAGGTTCTGTGGCTAGGTGTAAAAGGTACACTTCCGCAGATGCTTGCAATCATGCTCAAAGGCCGTTCTTTTCATTATTAATCTCGCTCTCATTTTATGACATGATAATCTGATTTTTCATATATTTATAATATGTGAAAGACAATGCTTCAAACTTGCTCATGTCATTCATATTTTCTCTAGCTCCTGAAACACTTCTCCCCTAACGTGTCCACAGTTGGGTATTGGGCCAGGGCATTTCAGTTCTTCTCTTCATTCATCTTTTATTCTCTCAACTTTTCTCTTTTTTTTTTTTTTTTTTTACAGAGTTTGAGTTCTTACACAAATGGAGCATATGGCGCACCATATTCCACTGGTCCTAGCGCCAACACTGCCTCATACTCTGGGGCATATTACACACCTGGGTATACTCAGACCAGTTATTCCACAGAGGTTCCGAACACTTACTGTTCACCTGGCAACAGCCCAACCCCCAGTGTCTCGTTGGATGTACCCCCAGCAGGATTGCCAGACTGAAACAGCCCCCTCTTAGGGGGCAGGTTCCAGGATACCCTGCTTCACAGGTAACCTGCTTGCTGTCGCGGAAAAAAAATTCTGTCTCTGCCTCTTGAATTGTATATAGTGGAAGAGAACCGATCATGGTAGTGTTGGCAGTAAAATACTCCAGATTTCAGTGATTCCCTAGCAGTGGTTGGGAAGGCAGGAACTCCCTTTTTTACTTACACCTTTCTAACTTGTTAGTTACTAAGTAGAGGGACTTTTATTTATTTATTTATTTATTTTTGCTTTTTGGGTCACACCCGCGATGCTCAGGGGTTACTCCTGGCTCTGCACTCAGGAATTACTCCTGGCGGTGCTCAGGGGACCATATGGGATGCCGGGATTCGAACCCGGGCCGGCACAGGCCGGCTGTGTGCAAGGCAAACGCTCTACCCGCTGGGCTATCGCCTCCGGCCCAAGTAGAGGGACTTTTAGCCGAGGGTATATTAAAGATGTATTATATAAACATTGAGTTTTAAATAATTATAAAACTTTTATAAGGGAAGAAATCTTTACGGTTGTAGCTCAGAAGTTTCCCTTTTAGTCTTTTTTAGAGTTTATATAGGTAGATGCACACAACATTTTGTTGGCGGTGAGGGAACCAAACTCAGAGTTTCACACACATGACACATGTGTTTTGCCACTTAGCCACAGTCCGCAGCCTTCACATATTTATTTATTTCGGTGTGTTCAGGGCTTACGCCTGGCTCTGTTCCCCAAATTCTGACAGGCTCTGGTGACAGTGCGTGGTGTCAGGGATGGAACCTGGGTCAGCTACATGCAAGGCAAGGGCCTTAGCTGCTGAACTATCTCTCTAGCCCCATGGGCATGTTTTTTTAAAGTTCTACAAATGATTCTGTTTCTGTCAGTAGAAATTCTAAAGTGTCTTTATCTGTGCTTCCTATAGCACAAGGTTTCACTTATTGATAAGTAAAGGGCAGGGTTAGGCTGTGGTTTATACTGGAGTATTTTCATTACTTGAAAGTGTCTGAGTAGTGATCAGCAGTTTCCTTCTTCTCAATCTAGAACCCTGGAATGACCCTGCCCCATTATTCTTACGGGGATGGTAATCGTAGTATTCCGCAACCAGGACCTAGTGTACGATCACAAGAGGACTCATGGGCGTCTCCTGGTACTTATGGAATGGTATCCCGTTACCCCTGGCCTTCAGCTGCTCCTGCAGCACCACCTAGCAACGTCTACATGAGCGAAAATCCTTCACCATGGCCTGGCAGTGGCTCTCCTCATCCTCCTCATCCACCTCCTTCACCGCCACCACAGCAACCCAAGGTAGAGGTCTTTAGATACCTGGGAATTAACAGCTTAGACCTTTCCTGCATTGATCTGTTGTAAATGGGGATGAATGACAAAAAGTTGGTGACTACTACCTACCTATGGCTTTACCTAGCCCAGATTTTCCTCTTTTCCTCTTTGAATTTTAAAAAATTGAAAGACTTTTTTTTTTTTTTGCTTTTTTTTGGGTCACACCCAGCGATGCTCAGGGGTTACTCCTGGCTCTATACTCAGGAATCACTCCTGGCGGTGCTAGGGGGACCATATGGGATGCCGGGGATCATACCCAAGCCAGCATAGGCCGGCCACATGCAAGGCAAATGCCCTACCCGCTGGGCTATCGCTCCGGCCCGACTTTTCAATTTTTTAAAATGGCTTTTTTAGAACAGTTTTAGGTTCTTTATCTAACAGGAAGAAGCACTTATTTACTGTTGTTTTTCCTTCTTGAATGCTAAAATCAGAAGTTGCGTTTTATTACCTTATTGTTAAGAGAGAAGATGAAACCTAGTGAAGTAGTCCAGAAATTTTAATTCAACTGTATTTGAGCATCATTTATTTTGGGTGGGTTCCTTTTCATAATCTTTCTTGGTGTCAACTAGGGGAAACTTATTTCTATTTATTAAGTCACTGGGTGGATTGTGATACGAGAATATGAGATACTCATTTGATAATTGCCTCAGGGTAGATTCCAGCCATCATACTCAGAACTCTCTGGTTTTTACTTGGCAGAGCATTCTTTTGTGCTTTTTTGTGTTTCCCCCAGATGATTAAAGAGGTCCAGCTTTTACTTGGGGGGGAATCTTTCTATACTTTCCTGGACAAGTGAAAGATGTGGGCAGATAATTGTAACGTTGATGAATTCCCATTAAAACTGCTTTTCTCTCCTTCTTTGCTCTCCTACTCCAAGGATTCCTCCTACCCCCTATAGCCAGTCAGACCCAGGCATGAACCAGCACAGCTTTCCTTGCAGCGTCCATCAGTATCAGTCCTCAGGAGCCGTGAACAGTGATAATTCAGATCCTTTGGATTCCCAAGTCCAGTACAGTGCTGAGCCTCAGCTATATGGGAATTCCAGCAACGAACATCCCAACAGTCAAGATCAAAGTCATCTTCCTGAAGAGCCTTTATCTTCAGATCAAAGTACTCCTCCAGGTATTAAAAAATCATACAGGTGCTGGAGAAGGTCCAGTACCTTGAGCAAGAAGTAGAAGAGTTCATTGGGAAAAAGACAGACAAAGCATACTGGCTTCTGGAAGAGATGCTAACCAAGGAACTTTTGGAACTGGATTCAGTTGAAACAGGGGGCCAGGATTCTGTCCGACAGGCCAGGAAAGAGGCTGTTTGTAAAATCCAGGCCATCCTGGAAAAATTGGAAAAAAAGGGCTTGTGAAAAGATTTAGAACGAAGGGGAAGCCTGTTACTAACTTGACCAAAGAACTCTTGATTTTGGTATATTACTCAATTTCTGAATTGCCTGTTGATAACAAGAAGCAACACATTCCAACTTTGATTTTAAGCTTGAAAAACTGGTAACGGACTTGGAAGAACATTTTAATTATGAATTGTTTCAGGTATTCAGACCGATGAATGTAATAGGAAACTGGATTTATCAATATTGCCATTAGATTAATTCCTTAAGAATTTATGGATAATCTAGCAAACTGCTTCTTATCAGCAGGAGGGAAAATACACGTATGTAACAGGCTTTTCGGAAACCTACCGGCTGAGACTGGCTCTATGATCTGAGACAGGTTCTGTTTTTAAACATCTGGATCGCTTGTCACATTGTTGTACATTGTGACTGCTTTCAGCGTACACTTTATGTGTAAATTACAGCTTGGACTTTAGCCTTTCTTGACCCCTGTTTTGTTTTGTTACTTGCAGTTCACAAATATAGTATTATTCTCTATTTCTTGGTATATTTTGTAGTAATATGTTTAATATAATTATTCAAGAGACTATTGATAGCCAGATAGTATGGCAATTCTGAATGAATTTATATCTTTTCATCACTTGAATATATTGCAATGTGTGTTGTGAGTTTCTGAGGTAAATTGTCTCCTCTTTTGTATTGATCATAAGGCTCAAGTCTTAATCATGTCTCTTCAGGTTACTAGTGGAAGGTCAATTTGGATGGAAGTGGCACTACATAGGAATGAAACTGTTGGCCGTCTTTCAGGCTTTTTTATTATTAATATATTTGGATAAAGATCCTCTTTACAGAATATAATTATCTTTTCACTACTGTTGCTTCCATATGGAACATTATGATAAATATAGATAAAAATTTAATGCCACAGTGAGTGGAGATAATAACTAAAAAAGTAAATAAGTATGACATGGAAGTTCTGCTCTGTCCAAAATATGAGTTTCACGATCAAGATCCCAATGAGCAAATTTCAGCTCAGTTTTTAGTACAAAATACTAAGGGTAAGGAAAAGGATTCATGCTCAGGGAATGAGTCAGCCATATCAGGAGTGGGAAATTATCTTTAAAAGGTAGATTCATTTTTGGGGGTGAAGTTTTGGAACACATGTGGCAGTGCTCAGGGACTCTTCCTGGCTCTGTGCGTAGAAGTGACCCTTGGGAGTGCTTGGGGGATCATATGTGGTGCCAGGGGTTTTTTGCTAGTGTTGGGGGCATGCAAGGCAAGCGCCTTGACCCCCTGTACTTTCTGGCCCCAAGGTAGATGTGATTTTTATCTTTATTTCCCTGGAATAAATTGCACACACAGTATTACCTGTTTTTTAAGAAAAGATGTTTATTACCATTAATTTTCATGATAGATCCTAATTTAAGGAGAGGATATTGAAATGGACTAATCTGGGCTTGCGTGGATAGCTCTGTGCTATTACATAGAAGAGATTTTGGTAAATAACTTACTTTTTACATCTGAAGTGAGTTCTAGTATACAGTATCTGTTATTGGAAAGCAGCTGTTTCTTACAAAATATTCAAGTGATAATGGTTTTTTTCCCTAAACTGCCAGGCTTGTTAAATCTCTCAGCCCTTTCCTCTCCTTATCTATGAAACACAATTGATAGGACAAATATAATGAGAAAGTATGAGTAAAAATATTGACAGCTCTAAATATGGTAAATAATCACCTTATGATTGGAATGAATGATTTATGAGAGAATATGATGATAATTATAATAAATACTGGCTTACTGTAGGAATGTTTAAAAGCTTTTCTGCAAAAATTAGAAACTTGAAACTAAAAATTTAGGAGTGAAAATTAAAAAATTTACCTTTAAAGCTAAATTAATGTTAACCAGTGAGGTAGTAGTAATTCAGGAGATGAACATTACTACTTAATTGAGTGCCCAATGTACCAATTTTCATAAAGTATATATTTACATTATACACATGATACATATATGTGTGTATATTTTTGTCTTTAAAAAAAATCTTGAGGTGACTTTGGACTTAACTGAAGAGTTGTAAAATAGTAAAGGTTCTGTAAACACTGAGCTTCCCGTTATGTTAACATCTGAGAACCATAGAACATTTATTAAACTTACAAATTTAGCCTTGATACAATACTATTAACTAGAGAGTTAAAAAAGTAGAGATTTCTGTAGTCGTTTCACAGATGTCCTTTTTATTGTTCCAGGATCCAAGCAAGGATCCCACATCGCTGTCTCACTGTGTCCTCCAATCTGTGACAGTGTCTTGACACCTGATGTTGTAATGTATTTCTGGTGTTGTTAACCCTGTTCACTACCTAAGGTGGTGTCTGCTAGAATTCTCTACCCTCAACTTCCTGTGTCCTCCTTTGTAATGACTGTATATTTGCTGGAGACCTTTGAGACTATGCAAATATCCTGTTTCTGCTTACTCTCTTGCCCACTCATTTTTGGAGCCCTTGGCAGATCTTGCTTTGTGTCAGTTTCTTACTGTGGTGGTCAAACAGTGATTTCTATTTCCTATTCTTTCTGTGTTCTTTCATTGGAATTCTTCTGTAAGGGAAGGGTCATCGCTTCTGGATTATATTTCTAATTATAGTAAGATTCAGGGTAAGTACGAACTCTGAACTTAAAGCTGTATAAACCATGTTAAAATGATCCTAAATATCAGTATCAAAGGAAAGACAATTAAGATGGTAACCTCTTTCAGAAAATACAGCGAACTTAATAAGGAGAAGAATATTCATAATTTGTGGGTTTGGTTTAAGTTTTCATTACATATTGATTCTAGAGTGAATTTAAAATTTCATTGACATGTGAACTTTAAAATGTGTCTAAATTTATATTCCTGTGGGATAATTTTTGTCAAAATCTTGAATAAAGTTACCCAGACCTGGCATGTTAAACAACCGTCTTCTGTATGATAAGTACTAATATAAATATGCAAATTTGAATGAATCATCTGGGGGTAGGTTGGTGTGGAATTTGTCTTGTGTTTGGGGACCTTCCTGGAAGTGCTCAGGCTCAGTAATCTGAGCCCACTGCTTAGGGAAGTGCCCAGAATGGAAACTGGGGGTGCTAGGCATTCATCCACCTGGCTCTTCTACAGATAAAGCCAACTTAGCGAGCTGTTACAGCTCGCTTTATCCCTTAGTGACCTATGGCAGCTCTCCTCATCCCTTAACTATCGCAGCTCTCTCCATCTTTTTTTGGGGGGTTTGGGGGTTGGGCCACACCTGGTGATGTTCAGGGGGTACTCCTGCCTCTGCATTCAGAAATAACTCCTGGGTCCCTCCTTCCACCTCCCTGTTCTCCAGAAGATTGTGCCCATGACTGCCTCAGGTGCCAAAGTAGCCTTATCCACCGGCCATGATCCAGAATCTCTCAAATAAATCTCGAAAGAGAACAGTGAGTGGTGTGGAATTCTTTCTTAGGCATTCAGCAATGTGGCTTTGAAATAATTTCTTTAGTTGGTTAATGTAATACCATTAAAGATAGGCCGATTCAACAACGGGAAGACAAGTGATACAAGTAAGGGAAGGCTGAGAGTTGAACTGGGTTGTGCCCTGTGAGTCTGACCTGG